>PGTU02001855.1:0-12563 GCA_002896215.2 Cicer echinospermum
ATCTTCATCCACAATATGTTCTTTCTCAACACGAATCTTCTTAGGTCTCCCTTTTTTGTTACTGGTACTTTCTTTCTTCTTTTTGTTAGTATTAGACCCTTTCTTACTTGCACCTTTCTTATTTGCACCTACCCCTCCTTGTCCTTCAAGTCCGTCACCACCTATTTGGACCTCATCAAACCCATCATTCATGGGCAATTCATCATCAGAGTCTCCAAAAATTACATTAACAGCACTATCTTCACCGTCAGACTCAATATTGTCTTTTGTTTGGGTTGCACTTTGGGCTGGTTCATGTGTATCATTTCCTACTTTAACAGCTTCTTGAGCCTTAGTCTGCACATTATCCACATGTTGTGGACCTGTTTGGGTTGCACTTTGGGCTGATTCATGTGTATCATTTCCTACTTGAGCAGCTTCTTGAGCCTTAGTCTGCACATTATTCACATGTTGTGGGCCTGTTTGGGTTGGTTCATGGGTCTGTTTAGCTTCATCGTTTTGAGTCTTATTTTCCACATTATCCATAAATATGGGCTGGGATATTGGATGAATAAGATACAAATTCACTTTCCCATTAGCCTTGGCAAAATTTACCATTTCCATTGCCCCAATGTCATTTTCCAAAAACTTTTTCTCACCATACGCCTTATACCACATACTAATAACTTCAGGATACCCCATTTGTTTAATAATATCAAAAATCTCAAAGTAACTCCACCTGTCAGCATCACATTTCCAATTAGAAACTTCACCTTGGTACACTTCCATTGTGTCATCCAAAAAATACCCTCCATGGTGAACATCGACGAAAAAGACATCCATTCTGCTTTTTTTACATTGAAAACACATAAAATGTATGTGTGGACCACAAACCCTTGACCCAAATGGTAGGGACCACAGATCTGACCCCATAATCTTAGAAAAACAAGAAGGAATATGTATGTGTGGACCACAAACCCTTGACCCAAAATAATCAACACATGTAAGAATAAAATCATTCAAAATCAAACACATGCAAACTAATAAATACCCATAAGAAACCCACACTAAACCCTAAAACTTAACCCTAAAATAAATCAGATCATATAAACATCAGAATCGCATTAAAACACGTACCTTTTCCTCCTCAATTGTGCGATTACGATTCTCATTGAAGCCTTGACTCCGATGGTGTGTTCTTCGATTCCTTATAGTTATCGTTTCAAAATTAATTTACGATTTCACGGAGATTCAGAACAGAAAACGCGAAGACGATTAGCATTTCACGGAGATCAGAGAAATAAAAACAGGGAAATAGAAGACGAAAATGAGAAAAGAGGGAAATCAGTGGAGATGAGAATACCAAACAAGGAGATTTAGAAATTATCAAGAGAAAAACTGGAAAGAAAACGATTGGGGAAATTTGTTAACGTTGCCTAACGAGAATCTCACTTAAAGGTAAAATTGAAATTATTTCAAAAATAAAATACTGAAATGGGAAAAAAAAAAAAAAAAGTTAAAAAGGACAAAACGTTACCTGAATTAAGTTAAGGGACTACAAATGTAAATTTAGCCTAAAACAATAAAGATTAAGAACAGAAGCAGACAACAATATGATGACTGTCAACTTAGCAAGTTGTGTACGATCCCCTTTGTCACTTAAAGAAGTTTTTTCATTATTCGAACCATTAAACAATTTTTGTGGATATCTCTTGATTAACATTCAACGTATATCACACCATTTAAAAAACCAAACAACCAAATATGTTAAAATTAAGAACTTGTTGCCTCAAAAATAAACAACTTAAAAGTAATGTGTTTAACTTCTTAAGCTTGTTTAGAAAACTCTACACGAGTTATTTTTAAAATAATTAAAATCTTGTTTAATATTTACTTATATTATTATTATATTATATATTATTATTTATTATTATTATATCTTTGTATAATTCTAATTTTTAAATACTTATTATTTTAATATAACATATTTACTATTTATATATTCTAAACAAATGGATTAATTTTTTTAAAGGATTAAGTGATTCTTATTACTTACCACAGGTATAGTATATGGTGGTGCTAAAAAAAAAATTCCCGTTACATTTAAACTTTTTTACCAAGAAAATGAACGACATGTAATGATATGACCCCAATAATTAATATAAAACAACACTATCATAGTTACTTGTATCAATACATCTGAATGTTATAAATTCCCATGACACCAGTACATTTCTTATTATAAAAAATTGATCTGTTTATTTAGTAAAGCTATTTTCCTAGTTTAGTTTCATGACCTTTCAATTTAAACATATTAAAAGAGTGAACAAATCAATATTCAATTATATGGATGATTTATAAATAATTAATAAAAATTAAATTTAATTAATGATTTAATGATTATGATTGATTGATAATATAAAAATAAATTTACACTGAAAATATATATAAATAAATAATTATTATATATATATTATTATATATATGCATAATCTGTATTAATTTTTTAATTTTAAATGATAGTTATTTTATTAATATAATATTTTTTTACTATTTTATATATTGCAAACCTAATGGATTTAGTTTTTTAAAGGGGTTAATTGATTACGAGGTATAGTAAAGGATTGGTGTATAATATGTGTGAATATTATAAATCGTTGTCACCGAGTTCGATTTCTAATTATCAAAAGTTGAATATTGTTAATTTCTAATGCTAATCTTTTTTGTATACAATAAATATTTTATGCATAAAAATATTATGTGCCACTAAAACACCAAATAAACTAATCTAATTCAAACTGCATTTAATTACATCAAAATAAATATAAATATTAATTGAGAGTGACACACTAAAAATAAAGGGGGGAAATGGTGGCAGTTAAATTTGACACATTATCTAAATTTTATCCGCCACTATATATTAGAATGACATCTTCAATTTTGCGTTAAATTTGAATGCTACTTATATTAAAATTTGAATGTTTGATCCAATCATTAGAAAATTAGATTTCTTAAAGATATAATCATATGAATAGTGCCGAATGATAACATAAAACAATATTTTGCTTATTAGCGACATAGCTAGTAGTTATGGGAACATTCTAACAGGGTGTAATGCTGTTTTATAATGGTTGATAGTAAGAAGAAAGGAGACTTTGTGAATGGTATTTGATAGCTTACAATAATTTAGTCGAATATTTAATAAATAATTCAAAAAAATCAAAGAGTCATTACACAAAAGAATTCTAAAGCTAAAATAATACATTTTGACTACTAAAACGATATCAAACGTTTATATCAAACACCAAGACAATATGGTGTGTGTTGTTCTTACTTTCTTGAATCGAAAAATAACTCATGTGCAATTTTAGAATAATGTAATTTTTCAATAATTCATTTAAATTTGGCACATTATTTTAATGTACATTGCAGGTTTAACTGAAATTGCTTATAAGATGATAGTTAAATTGATTAATTGAAGGTCTATTCAAATCCCTTCTCTTAAAACACCATCTTTCAAGATATGAGAAGACTTCATCTATGTAAAAAAAAAGCCGTCTAAATTTACTCGATAAATAAAATTCAAAGTTATAATTTACTTCGTTTATTTTTTTTTATCAAATTAATTTTTTTTGATAAAAAAAATTGTATTTTCTTATAATGTATGTAGAATTAGTAGTTATGATTTTATATCTGAATATAAATTGAAAGAAAAAGACTAAAAGAAAAAGGTGGAAAGAGTGATTAAAATGGTAAAGGAAAGGCAGATTAGAGAATAATAAAAAGATGATAGGATAGAAAAAGAAGGTACGGTTGATAGATAGCAATGGCATCATCATTATTATCATCACAACCGTTGCCACTAACACTACCTTCACTTCCAACCTTTCTCTATTATAATCAAATTCACACACACTCTCTCTTTACCAACCGAACTCAATTCACCAATCTCACCACCGCATATCGTCGAACATCTACCGTGCTTTCCTTCGTTCCCTTTGTTGGGAATGAAGATCTGATTTCCTTGTTTCCTCTAACAGCATCTTGATGATGATGATGAAGACGAAGAACCAACCGCTGAGGACCTGATATGTTGCCCAAATCAAAGGTAATTCTTGCCTTAAAATATATTTACTTTATTTTTTTTATTTTTCATTTTTTAATGCCATTTGCATGCAGGTTTGAGCTTTCTTAGGAAAAACAGGGACATGCTCTTTGGGGAGGTAAACCCTTTCACTTTTTAATTTTTTTTATAATTTTTCTATTTTTTTATATAAAACTTTTCCAATTTTGGTTTACTGATGATGGTGGTCCTGTTTGTGTTCAAAAAGATGCCAACTGACTTGTGTGAGTGTGTAGAGAGAGATGTTCATGATACTTTTACATAAGGTGTAAATTAGGATTAGGATAATTACACCATTAATAGCTATTTTTAGAATGCGAATTACCAATCCAATAGTTGAAATTGGAATTTCTCATTAAGTAGTTTAAGTCTAGAAAATTTTCTACAATTTTGAAACTATTTTTTATGCTTCATTGTATCACTTTTTTTTTAACATATAATATGTTGTTTAAAATATAAGTAAATATTTACTGCTATTTACAACAAAAACAACAATCAAGCCTTATCCTTCTAGGTGCGGTCAACTACATGGATCAGACGATGATATAATGTTTTATCGTAAACCGTGTCTATAGCCAAATCATTGACATCTAAATCTTTCTTAATTGTTTTGTCTATGGTTTTTCTTGGCCTTTCTTTTTTCTCAAGTTGTTGGGTTTTCTTCCATTTGATCTACTCTCCATACTATTGAATCTTCAAGTCTCATCCTGTCCACACATGTCCAAACCACCTGAATTCACATTTAACCATCTTTTCTACAAAAGGTGCTACCCCAATTCTCTCTCCAATGCTAGCATTCCTATTTCGTCTATTTCCACTCATCCAACACAACATGCTCACCTCATCTCTGCTACATTGGGTTTATTCATATGTTGGGTTTTTACCTCCCAATGCTCCATCTTATACTACATTGGTGGTTTTATAGATGTACAATAAATTCTCCCTTTAGTTTGAGTGGTACTTTCTTTTATCACATAAAACACCTAAGACACTCTTCCACTTCAGCCACTCTGATGAATTTGATGGTTTACATCTCCCTGCAACTCTTTGTTGTTTGAATAATTGACCTATAAATCTAAGCCGTGTAACTTGTGGGGGGCACTTTTCCTTTGCAAAACTTATATTCCATATGCTCCATCCTACGTCTACTAAAATGGAAGCCATGTGCTTCTAAAGTTTGTCTCCAAGTCTCTAACCTCTCATTTATGTGCTCTCTCGACTCACCAACCAAGACCATATCCTCAACACAAAGCATGCACCATGGTCTTGGTTTTTGAATGTGCTCTGAAGTACATCAAATGCTAAGGTAAAAAGTTAGGGGCTTACAATTGACCCTTGAATTAAATCCTATTGTTATTACTGCTATTACATACATACAAAAAGTCTAATTTGTCTACTGTATACGTATTTAAAGACAACATAATATAATTCAAGATTGGGAATTGATTAATTCACATCTCCAAAATGTTATTGAAGGTGTAATTATGCTAATTGTACATTTCCATCAAGATTAAATAAGCTTCAGTTTTTACTCTGTGCATCTCTCTTGCTCACTACAACAGGTGCATCTCCCATCATGTTGTTCTTTCCCATGACGATCTAATAATTCTTCTTATCCTATGTCAGGTCAAACTAACCATAATGATTGAGGATCCTAGAGAGGTTGAGAGAAAAGATTACTTGCATTGAAGATCTTGATGCCCAACAAGAGATGATCTAGTTGCCGCTTGGAAGAAGTAAGTTTTCTTCTGTACCGTGATTATCTAAATTGTTGCATTAATTGTAGAATATAGACACTTTGACTCATACCTGAGCTTTAGAATTTATTCAAAACGTTGTTTGGGATAAACTTTGGTCATTTTTAGGGTACATACATGTCTTTGGCTTCTTAAGACCTATATAGATTGGAAATGTAACCTCATATTTTTGAGCTACTTAGCAGCTAATGTCATAATTTACATCTCAACAGTTGTTGTGATAATCTAACTGATGATCTGTCCCACAATCCAATTTTGTGTGCTTGAACCGAACACAAGGAGTTGGATCTGTTTTTTCGTTAGAGAAAACATTCGAAATAAATCTGTCTGAGAGCAGCACATTTCTGACCAGACTTATAGGATTTCCGACACATTAACACCTATAATCGAGCTTCAAGGGAAATGTTGAAAGTTAAGTGTATTAAGCACGTGATTAATGTATGTATTTTGTACTCTACCTTAATTTTCTAAATTGTACGGCTGGAATTTACTGAACATATAAGAGACCTGCATTCACGGAGAGTACATTTTTTTGGAATATCTCTTTATTGTTGTACACAATCCAATTTGACAAAATAACTTGAGGCAGCTTCAAAAATGCGTTTTGTCTATTTTTTTCCTTATTACGTTTGAGACCATGCTCTCTTTTTTAAAAATGCTACTGTTATTGTTTGTCCTAGCTCTCAACTTCTCTTGATCTGCATCATACATTATTTCTGGTATCGTCAATGCAAAAGTAACTGTCTGCTAGTTTTATTAACTTCTGCCCTTTTACAAGTTTCTAAACCCAAATGATAGTATTTTATAGAGTAATCTGCAATTCGTTGTCGAAAAAATCTGTCTTGTGTATTTGTGTTATGTGGCATTGGATTTTAAACACAATGTAAGGTAAAATGCTGATATCAGAAAGAAAAAAAAATTACTTTGCATTTACTAGGTGAATGATGGGAAAATTCCAAAGGATAGAGTTGTTCTTCAGAAGCTTGCTGAGGAAATGATTTCTTGGCCTAATTTAGAGGTATGGTTGCATTTGGGCTTGTTTTAATCTCTAATTCGATGTGCATGATGTCTTGAACACGTGTGCGAGGTCATTTTTACTGTATCAGGTTATTTGTGTTGTTTTATGGAGGTTTTATTTTCTCAATATCCTGTGACGTGGATCAAAATAATAATTGTATTTTATGATTGAACTTGTACACTAATTAAAACTTCAGATTTTGCCACTTAGTCCAGAGCTAATTTTTTATTACCTTTTATTCATTTCCACTGATATGATGTATTGTGTTTGTACCATCATATATATGCATTTCCTAAAAATCATTGTAATTTTCTTTCAAAATAAACGCTCAATCACTTGTTGCTATTGTTTTTCTTTTCAAATGGATAGGCTGAACCATTAAAGAAAAAGCCCAAAAAATCTTTATATGCAAAAACCACTGACACCGGAATTGATCCTCAAGTGGCTGCAAAGAGACTAAACATTGACTGGGATTCTGCTGCTGAAATTGAAGATGTGAATACTGATGATGAATCAGATGTGCCTCCAGTGTTGGTCAGTTCCTTACCTGCCTTGTAGATTATTTTTGTGATTTTGTTTCGTTTGGTTAGCCACCGCACCATCACTATTGTTATGTAGACCATGTGATAATGTAATTTTACATTATTATTAGGGAATTTTGTGTGGAACTTATATAGAATCTCTAGATTTTTTTTAGTGTGTACGTATACATTCTTTTAATATAAATATGAACTATCTTTGTGTTAGAATTAAATTATTTAAAAGACTTGTATAAGAACTTAGATTTAAAGCATCATAACAAATTATATTAGACTATTAGCTTTCATTCATTATAATGTTCTGATTAGCTCCTCTATATTAATAATGTACTTGGTATAAATATCTAGCTGTTTCAAATCATCCTCAAATTCTATATAGTTTTAGAGGTTTAATGATCCTTCATGCCATTGTGCTTCACAAGTAATTTCAATGCTTTATTCCTGTTCCGATGAAATCTCAGCCCAGTCACTCAAGCGTATCTTTTTATGTTACATCAGTTTTGGAAGGGTTACAAGTGTATCTTTGCTACTCTATGTTGTTATGTAGTCTCAGCTGATATCCCATTCCTGTTCCTAGTCTTTCAATGTTATCTTGCCTCTTTCCTTTCCTTCTATCTCTATTGACCTTCTGCCCCCAAAAAAAATCCCATCTTTTGGCACCTTCACTCCCAAATCTATTGTTGGGCTGCCTGCATCATCTACAATCCAGGCCCATTGGGCTTGAGCATTGGGGTGTTGGAAAGTCCACCTTATTTGCAGCCATTCCTGCAATATGTTATTGGTCCACTTCATCTGCATTTAGTGTGTTGGGCTATAAGGTTTGGGCAGTCCTGATTTTAGAAGTCGGTTTTTTGGAATTTTTGGAATTGAGTTAGGTCGTAAGTCCAAATTCTAAGATTGTTTGTCTCCAAATACATTATAAGCTAAACTCATGCTAGCAAATAACCAATCCGCAATGAATACGAAGGGTATAATAATGCTATGAACATCTATAGTTTGACTTGGTGATACACATTAGCTAGTCTATTTTGATATCTTAAAAAATTATTGGAGCAAAATAAGGAGCTCTTATTATTATTCTTTAGATAAATTTTCTTGTTTTAACATATAGTTTTTTATATTAGTTTTCTTTGGGTCACCCTTAGCTTTCCATTAAGGAAGTTATTTTTGTTGCAGGGCTATGGAGCACTATACTTGGTTTCAGCTTTCCCTGTAATTATAGGTGTTTCAGTAGTTTTGATTTTGTTTTACAATTCCCTCCAGTAGAAACTGGCATTGCACTCAAATTCAGTGTATAATATATTACTATATTGAAATGAGTTAGTACTGTATATCACAATGTTCACCTAACATCAACACAGGGTTGTTTGAGATATAGTTTAAATAAACTTCTTAAAACAATCTTGTGAAGAAAAAAAAATTAAAAGAATCTTATAAGGACTTCAAAATAACAACCTCTCTTATGTTGAAATTAGTTTAAGCATCTCAATATTGTTTTTTCAGAAAATCTCATTTGAAATTCTTCTATAGATACTTATATGGAAAAAATTTTGCAAGTAGAGAATCAACTTCATGTATATTGAAGGAGCTGCTAAATGAATAAATCCAATCCAAATGAAGGATTTTGTCCCAAATCTGTTACAAATTTAATCTTTTAAGACAGCTGTTCAAGAAGAAAATTCATTGTTTTTGTTTTAATATTTATATTCTACCTGTAAAATTATTGTTGATGTGTGACAATATATTCATTATATTTAGCTTTAGATTCTTTTGTATGAAAACCTTGACATATTTGGGTTTTTCCCTTTTTATATTAATTTTAAAAGGGAGAGAAGTTAGATATATGCCAGCACGTTTGAAGTTCAGTTTGTAATCAACTCTTATATATGACCCTTGTTTATCATGGTGCTCGTGCATACAATGATTATAATATAATAAAAGGTTATCAACCTTGTCATCATTCCCTTGAGAAAATAAGCATTTTCAATAGGGGAAATATATAATTAATTTATATTAGAGAGAGAACATGATCATCACGACTAAGATATGGATGAACATGCTGCACACACTTCACGTTCTATGCAATTTTTAGTACTAGTAGTAGTGCTTCCAAAAAGTAGATAAAATCAACAAAGATAAACCAGTCATTGCAATGATATCTGAATAAGATTTCCCTGTCACAAATTATGGAGAGCTTACAAAAAGAAAAACAGATTATGGTGGATGAATCCTTTATGAATCATGGATTTTATAACACTTCTAATACAACTATTGCATCCACTCCATCATTATTACCACGTTCAATGCCAAAATTCATGAGCCTTAGTCTTCCAAATTCAGCCAACTCATCACCTTTGTTAACTTCAAAGAGAAAATCAAAAGGTGTGGTTGTAGAATCACAATCACTAAATCAAGCTAGTAACATGACACTCAATAATCAGTTTCTTCTACTACAAGAAATCCAATTAAGAAAAAGCAAGTCATGTGGAGAAGGAAGAGCAAGTACATCCCCCTTTGATGAATTTGATATCTTTTTGGCCAAACCAAGTTTTATGGAACATGATTATAGTACTAATAGGAAACGCGAAAGCTTCTCCAAAACCGAGGTAATCGAAGAATGCAATGTGAGTGACAAAGAGATGGAAACAAATGCAGATGAAGAAGGGTTCAAATGCAGTGCTCTTTGCATGTATCTACCAGGCTTTGGAAAAGCAAAGTCAGTTAAAACTAAAAAAGAAGGAATAGAAATTGAAAGTACAACAATATCTAGGAGAGTTTCATTGGAAAAATTTGAGTGTGGTTCTTGGTCTTCTTCAAAACTATTCAATGATATTGAAAGAGACACAACAAGTTCATACTTTGATCTACCAATGGAATTGATCAAAGAAAGTAGTGGTATTAGTGATGTGCATGCACCTATAACATCAGCTTTTGTCTTTGAGAAAGATATTAAAGGGGTTCTTAAGAATGGTTCTTCAAGAACAAATGCTAGAAAATCAGATACATCATCACCAAACCATGTTAGGTTTTCTATATCTTCTTCTACTTTTCATCACCCTCCATCTCCAGCTTCATGCAATACTCCTTGTTTAAAAGAGGATTTTAATGCCTTCTTAGAAGCACAAAGTACTTAAATTTGAGCATATGATTGAATCACTTCAATGGAAAGTGGAGTTAGAAAAAAAATATGTTCACATCATAATTTGTATGTTGTTCTGCTACTTTTTAACATGATTGTTTGGCAAGAGGTACATGTTTACTAATTAATTTGCAAGGGAAAAGTAAAGGTTGTTTTTGTCTAGTGATTAAAATGATTGTACTAAATCTTCTCATATTGCAAAAAGTATATTATTCAAATAATAAATTTAGTCCTATTATTAAATTTTCATATTGTTAAAACAGATAAATTCACATATTTTTTACCCAAATATTTGAGGATTTATTATGAGTTTGGGATATAAATGATTTTAAATATTAATAAAATAGACATGTAGTGAAAATAATTTGAATTTGATAGATTTTATAAGATGTGATATTAAGTTCAAAACATATGCTTTAAATAAAAATAAATATAGTAATTTTAATACCAATTACCTGACCAGTACCGATACTAATATGTAACTCACTTGGTAATGGTATCAGTATTTTTGAAATTGGATCAAAAATTCAATTGTGGAGAACTAGGACTATAAATTAATCAGTTGAATTAGATGACTAATAATAAGTAAAAAAAATTAGAAAATATTGCTTCGATTAGAAGTTCAATCCGATTCAATTAGAGTTGAAGAAACTAACAAATTTGTCTGTTTTTGGTTCAATCGATTAATTTATTTGATTTGATTTTTAAAATATTAGTTGCTATACATATTTGGAAGTCAACAAAATTGAGAACTAAAATGTTTTTGAAATATTTAAAACAAAGTCATATATCCCATTTATGGATACTGAAAAATGGAAACATGTCAATTATCTCTAAGCAACTGAAATATAGTTACTGATATACATGTCAATTGTCTCAGTACAACTAAAATACAGAGTGAATTATGGTTCTTATTTTATATTTCTAATTCAGCTCATGCTGAATAATTTTAATAAGAGAAGTGGAATAAAATAGTATTTTTGATTAATTTAATATCTTGTTCCTTCATCGAACACTAGATTCAAACAAAAAATAATAATTTATTCATATTATGTCTCTTATTTTGTCCATCAAACAGATCCTTAAGTTATTATACAATGCTCAACATCAAACTTTTTTATCCAATATATGACTTTTACTTACATTTGATACATATTTGATACATCAACAATATCGACTCAAGTATGAGTTCGTACATTCGTATGAGAATGTTTTCCTATACTCCCTCAATCGAAAACTTTTTCATCTACATACATTTCGCCACTGTTGGCACTCAACATTAACAAAACACGTCGTCTAACTACCATTATCCAATGAACTACCATTATCCAATGAACCAAGCAGTCAGTGAGCATTTGACTATAGAGCATATTATTGTGGTGATGGTGCAAGAAACAAAGTGGTGGGGCAGGAGACCAATAAGATTATTCAATAATGAGGATATTATTAGAAAGATAAAAAAAAAAGGTTTATTAAAATATTCTAAAAGTAACACTTATAATAAGATACAAAGAGTATATATATTAACATTTATGATTTACATTGAATGATTAATTATTTTTCTTCAATTTACAAATTATTAAATTGTGTTGTCAATATTAGTAGTTAGTACTATATATAAGAGGATATGCGTATTTGCATTCACTTTTGTGAGAGAAAAGAATGATTCTGAAAATATAAAATTGATTTTGATTTAAATCTCAGTAGTTTAAAAAAAAAATACTATAATAAGAGAGGTAGAAAAGAAATTGAGAGGCTATAGAGAAGCTATGAATATGATGATCTCCTCTAAGTGAAGAAAATTGTAGAAAGAGAAACGGCACACTTTGAATATCTTACAAAAACAATTTTTTTAGTTAACATTCAGATTTTCAATTAAAGATTTTATCATCATCAATCTTTGTGTTTGTTTATTTGGAATCTCATAATTTTGCGTCGCACCTAGCCATGCTTTTTATATGGCTTGATCAAGGCAAAGTGACAAAAAAAATTCTAATTTTACAGTTGA
>PGTU02001862.1:0-13662 GCA_002896215.2 Cicer echinospermum
TCATGTACTGTGGATGATCCATCAAGAACCTAAAGATACAAGCACCAAGAACAAAATATAAGAACGATCAAAGACAATTTTTAATAATGATGACAATAATTCAATTAAGACAAGCTAACTTTCAAGGTCACATTTCAGAGATAGTAAAACAGAAGCAGCAGGAACATACTTCTGGACCTCTACCATTGAGCGCAATCTCTTGCCTGATGGTGCAACATAGTATCTGAAAAATTAAAAAATCAGAACACTGTCAAAATGATGACAAACAAATTAGAACTTCCATGAGTGTAGACTTTCTAACCCAAAAAATTCGTAAAGAATGGGGAGCAGTGGTATCGTATCACTGTATAAGGCTATTTCTATAATAATAACAGATAAAAAAATGACCAATAATGAATCCATACGTATCTGCAAATTTGCTGCTTCCTTCACCTCTGATTCGTAGCAACCGCTGCCATCCATCTGGAGGCTGTGCAATGTTTGGCTTATCAATAGCCCAAATTCCTACTGCCATCCTGGAAATATCCTTTGATCATCAAAGATACATCAGGTCAGCCACTCACGAGCTTTCTTGACAACAAAGGTATGTTGAGGATAATATTCCGTATTTCCATATTTTTTCCTTTGTGGATCTAGGCCTGCCATTTTACAGGAAGCACATTGAACAGTGAAAGCACCAACTGCTGGCAAAAACTCTTGAAGATTGAACTGAAGGTGAAGGTTTGTTTCGTGGCGCACCGGAGGTTTACATCAGAAGAGAGGATCAGGGGTAAGTTCAATTGGGGTTTACTTTCATCATTCTGAAGACGAAGAAACAATGATTAGGTCCGGAAGACTTTGTGATTGATTATTGAGAAAACTTGAGGCTGCTAGGTCCTTGACTGATTCTTGGGTGTGTAAGTGAAAAGTTTACCACGATGCATTTGGTTTTCCTAGAATATAGCACCTGATACATTCAAAAAAACTGATAAAAGAAATAATAATTAAAAATAAAAATAAAAAAACCTAAATATTGTTTAAAACAAGCTTATGGAAATTACCTTGATCAGGCAAAAGCATAATAAATTCAAGACATGAAGAGAATTCATGTCATGTCCTGTTTCTTGAGACATCTATTGGGCTATGCATTTCTTCTTGTGTTCATTCATTAAATAAGAATAGGCACAACCGAGGTAATCGAATCAAGATTCAAATCGTGATCAGAAGACCTATTTTCTAACTTGTGTGATCAAATCTTATTATGAATCATAAATAACGGTCAACTAAAAGATGTGTGTTTGAGGTAAAAACAACAACATTAAAAAAAATATATAAGATGATCATACATGGATTTCAAAATAATTCAAGGTCCAAGTCATAAATCGAAGAGAGAGTAGCAGTAACACAACAAAGCAACATATGGGAAGAGACAGCAAGTGGGACCAAAGATGAGGAGACTGTCTTCAAACAAGACAAGGGGAACAGAAACATAAATAATAGAGAAGTAACAATCCGAAGCACTGGAGGGAATGAGGACCAATGACTAATCTGCAGCTGTTCGTTTGTGAACCTGAATTAAGTTATTGAACGTTTGATTTTCGCTGATTTTGGCTGATTATGTCCCATTAAAATTGGAAATTGCAAAATAACCCTAGTGGGCCTTTTAGAAACCAGATCATGCAGCTTGGTCTTTTTTGGGGCGCACCCACAATGTAACTTGCATGTTTCAATTCAGCAATATTCATGATTCATGCGAATTGGGATTCATGTTGCGATTCAGGTCCAAAAGAGATTCATGATTCGATCTGTATGGATTGCATATGATTTTGTTTTTAATCAAGATATGTGTCACATGAATCACGTTGGTAGTAATAACATTCAGCATCACAAAACATTCACAACCTCTACAGAAGGTGGATGGATAGTTAAGACATAGGTTAGGAAACTTATTTTGGTCCTTACAAATTGGGTTGCAAACTTGGAAACAATCTAAAAAGCTAGCACAAACTCAAACAAGGTTTCACATAACAGAGCAAAATTGCCAAAATTTAAACTGTTTGGAATGTGTATCAAATCCTCTCAGAATGCAAATTTAATTTGACAAGAAAACAGAACAGAAAGTCAGAAACTGTCTATAATAACATAACCAGATATAGAAGGTGGAAAGGACCTAGATTCGCCTATTCTGATTTAATTCAAAACCCAGCTCTAAGCATAAGAGAACCAAGCAACTAAATAGAAATCGACATAGTAAAATCCATAGCTCAAAAGGTATAACATAGGATAACACTGACACAAGAAAATATCAACTTGGTTGGTTCTAGTTAAACCTTTAGTTTTAATAATGAGTTAAAGGCTTTGGTTCTTGAATAAATATTGATGTTATTGCCATTTTCCCCTAAACACATAGCAAACAACAGAATTAACCCCATTTAAACCAACAAAGATCAACAATAAATTTGCTTGATATATCAAGGAACCACTTCCTCATTCATTAGCTTAAGCATCTCAATTTTCAAAAAAGCTCACACATTTAAGTTACCCATAAAACACCTATAAGATTACAAACATTTAATGTAAGTAAACTTATACTACTAGTATTAATTAAAACATCTCACAAATAAAGTAAAACTAATCAAAATCTGACCCTAGCGATTAAATCCAATGCATTCAAGGTTGAAAAACAGAAACAATGTAGGGTAGGAGATACCAATCAAACCTTGACATTCAAGATATACCTAGTAAGAGGGAGTGGAAAACAAAGCCTCTGCTAAAGTTAAGATCCTGTTGGCGTAAAACCTGTGGCAAAAAAAAAAAATCAGATCAGATCAGAAAATATTATTATGAAGATAAGATCAAAGAAATTGTAGAGGTTAAATTTCAAAAACAGAACGGAAGGGTGAAATCTATGATCTAAAATAGAAAAGAGGGATCGAGAGAACCTTTGAAGAAGAGAAAGCAAGGAAAGCACGTTTGACAAAGATTTATGAGAGAGAGTTTGCAACGATTTGTTATTACCTCGGAAAACCAACGAAACTTTCTATTCCACTGCACTTAATAATCTATACTACTACTAAAACTAATTTGTACTAACATATATCATATGTTTACGGTTAATTCAATTGGTGTGTGCGCTATCAAAATTTAATATTATATTTAAAAAAGATCAAATATAGTTTGTTGATAATTTATATATTGTAACTTATATATATATAACTATCAAGTAAGAAAAAGAACTACCAATAATGTACTTAAAAGGATGGAAGTAATAATAATCTACACTATTTTAGAATGAATTGAGTAGCTATTAAGTGATAATTCCTGCCTTATAACATTGGAGAATTAAACACTTATTTAAAAAATTTAGTTATTTTACAAAATAAAGGTATAATTAAAATTTTTATTCAATATTCCTTAAATTAATTACACCATATATATACATTAGTTATATTTACTCTTACAAATTTTGCATTGACATGAGACAATTCAATTAAAGTCACATCAATCATCAAAAAGATTGGAAAGTGGTTGAATTAATAATGATTAATAAATACTATTCTTCTATATTTTAAAATAATTATCATTTAGTAAACTACTTTAAAATAATTATGATTTAATATTTAGAGGATAACTTGGTTTTTTTTTTAAACAAAAAAACAAATTTTCATTATTCCTAAATGCTAACTGATATACGAAAATGTTTTTTAGAATGTTACTATGTGTTTGGTTTTTTTTTAACAAATAAATAAATAAAATTATATTATATTAATAAAATATTGATATAATATACAGTTCAGCTTGCAAGGAAGCTCTCACAGCAAAACAGAAGGCAATTGAACTTCAACGTTGAAATCAGAAGAAGAAAAGAAGTTTAGAAGAAGCAAGAGAAGGTGTAAGGAGCAGCAATGGCTATGGCTAGAGATGGAACAAGGAAAAGTGTAAAGCTGCACTCAAGGCAGCTGAAGCATCTCAGAGAATTGCAGTGCTGGGAAGCGCCAAAAAGAATGAATGTCGAAAGAAAAAGCGAAATAGAAGCAAATCAGAGGAAGAAATCAGAAGATTCTTTTCATTCACACGGCACCACTGCAAGGTACAGAAGATACAACATTGAGGAAATTGAAGACGCGAAAAAACGGTTTTCAGACACACTCAAGATGGTGAAGGAGGGTATGGTCCTGTTTTCAAGTGTGAAACTTGATCATACACAGGTTGCTATTAAAGTGTTGAATCAGATGCTGCTCAAGGAAGGCACAATTTTAACCAGGAAGTTGAAGTGTTGAGTTGTATTAGGCATCCAAACATGTGCTTCTTTTAGGAGCATGTCCAGAATTTGGTTGCATAGTGTATGAATACATGGCTAATGGAAGTTTGGATGATTGTCTTTTCAGGAGAGGTAAGTCACCACCTCTTCCTTGGCAGTTGAGATTTCAAATTGCTGCTGAGATAGCCACCGGACTCCTTTTCCTTCACCAGGCTAAGCCAGAACCAATCGTACATCGTGACTTAAAGCCTGGAAACATTTTGCTCGACCGAAACTATGTGAGCAAGATAGGTGGTGATGTTGGTTTGGCAAGGCTTGTTCCTCCTTCTGTTCAAGACACTGTTACTCAGTACCGCATGACATCAACTGCAGGAACTTTCTGTTACATTGATCCTGAGTACCAGCAAACTGGTATGCTTGGCATCAAATCTGATATTTACTCACTTGGAATCATGCTTTTACAATTGGTAACAGCCAAGCCACCAATGGGTTTGACTCATCATGTTTGAAAGATCTATTGAGAAGGGAACTTTTGCTGAGATGCTTGATCCTGCTGTACAAGATTGGCCTATTGAACACGCCTTGCATTTCGCTAAACTTTCTCTTCAGTGTGCTGAAATGAGTGGTTGCATAGTGTATGAATACATGGCTAATGGAAGTTTGGATGATTGTCTTTTCAGGAGAGGTAAGTCACCACCTCTTCCTTGGCAGTTGAGATTTCAAATTGCTGCTGAGATAGCCACCGGACTCCTTTTCCTTCACCAGGCTAAGCCAGAACCAATCGTACATCGTGACTTAAACTGGAAATATTTTGCTCGACCGAAACTATGTGAGCAAGATAGTGATGTTGGTTTGGCAAGGCTTGTTCCTCCTTCTGTTCAAGACACTGTTACTCAGTACCGCATGACATCAACTGCAGGAACTTTCTTTACATTGATCCTGAGTACCAGCAAACTGGTATGCTTGGCATCAAATCTGATATTTACTCACTTGGAATCATGCTTTTACAATTGGTAACAGCCAAGCCACCAATGGGTTTGACTCATCATGTTGGAAGATCTATTGAGAAGGGAACTTTTTGCTGAGATGCTTGATCCTGCTGTACAAGATTGGCCTATTGAACACGCCTTGCATTTCGCTAAACTTTCTCTTCAGTGTGCTGAAATGAGGAGAAAAGATAGACCCGATCTTGGTAAAGTTGTGTTGCCTGAGCTCAACAAACTCAGAATATTTGCTGATGAAATATGCCTATGATGATGTATAGAGGTGTGGTGCAGCATTTTAATCCCAGAGGTAGCGGTAACTATTTCATCAATTCCACAGCTTCCTCAAATCAAGTGAGTCATTCATTCATATTAATGCTTCCTTTTATATATAGAGATATAATAATATCACATTGACAATATCAAATCAATATTGAATTATATATATGTTTTGCTTTGTTGTAGGACAATATGAGTGAATCCAATTCTTGTCTGGCACCTCTGGGGGATATGAAAGCCGATCAAGCACGTCATCGCTGGGGAGACTATAACGGGCAGAGTGCTTATATAGTTCAATTTAATGTTTTCCTTTGTTGTTTGACAACATCAAATGAGGGCAGCCACATACAAGTCAAAGTTTAAGGTTACCTATCATGTATATGCATATTCATGCATCTTTGAAGAATCAAGTATCCAGCCAAGATTTGTAACCCTTGAATTGAATGTATATCAAAATTTTCAATATGAATACTAGTGTTTATGAATTTTGTTTGTAAATGAATCCAAATTCCAACTCCACAACTTGAAGTGCAGAAGATCTCTCTTCGGGCTTCGCTTGATTTTTTCTTTGTTCATATACAAATTAATAGCCATGTGTTGACATAAATATCAAAGGATGTTTCAATTTTTTTATTTGCATTGCGAAATGACTTTCACATATCAAAACCAAATTACAATCTTTGAACGCAGTCCTAATTCCTACTACACAATTTGACCATAAAAAATAGGCAACTGGACAAGCTCATGATACCCTCCCTGGTTTCAAGTTCAAGACGAATTTTCCCAATTTAAAGAAATCGAATACAATATTCTTTGGACTATTCAATAATCCTATAAACTATAAGTCTATAACGCAGTTTAACTGATGCAAAATAATTTTTACTAGGAATACCAAGATATTGATGTTCTCAGTTAACCACGTCTAGCGAACTCAAAACACTAGACAACTAGGCCATGAGTGTATGATTAATATCAAATACTTTTTAACCCAAACTTACATATTCTACACATTGTTTTCCACACTTTTGGCATGCTCAGATCATACTCAAATACATTGCCAAGCTATATAACCTTTCATCTCAAAAGCAGTTCATTTTCAACACTCGGTTTACTAATCCAAAAGAATAACAGATTTTCTCTATTTGTAAGACAAATTACAGAGGAAGATGCAATCTTACACCAAAAGCAACGCAAAAAAAGGGGGGTAACGTGTTTTGATTAGGTCCTTTTGTTTTAACTTGTTAAACGATATTTCTTCTTACTAGACTGCATCTTTATGGAGGGAATCTGAGTTGCTTGCTTCTTTGCAGGACGGCTTGACAGGGTCAGAATCATTGCATGCGTCAGGAGCCCCAGTCTTCTCTCATTCGAATTAGTACTGTCTCTGCGACCTACCCAAGCTTGAGAACACACTGCATCACACATATCACCATGATAACATGGCACAAAAATCCTCAGTACAACATTTCATTCAAAAAGAGGGTGCTACCATGCTAGATTAACATTTACATTTGATTCATTATATGCCATATGAGAATTTATGTCATTAGCTTAGCCGTGTAAAAATCATACTTACCATTGGAAAAAATACACGACGAATCACAAAATATAACACTTTTAGGGATTAAAGATGAAGTAAAAAAATAACATAAAATGGATGGTACTAAACATGCAACGGTGATAAAGATATATAAAGTAATAGACAAATTTCACTTTACCACCATAAAAATTTAATGCTTTTGAACCCTTACGTATGATTTTGTTAAAAAAGTTATGTACCTTGCTCAGGTTCGACAGATCTAGAAGGGCGCTTCCTCACATAGTTTTTCTTGCACATGGCTTAGGTATTGAAATGAGAACCGTGAAAGAGTCACACCATCTGTCATGTACTGTGGATGATCCATCAAGAACCTAAAGATACAAGCACCAAGAACAAAAATATAAGAACGATCAAAGACATGTTTTAATAATGATGACAATAATTCAATTAAGACAGCTAACTTTCAAGGTCACGTTTCAGAGATAGTAAAACAGAAGCAGCAGGAACATACTTCTGGACCTCTACCATTGAGCGCAATCTCTTTGCCTGATGGTGCAACATAGTATCTGAAAAATTAAAAAATCAGAACACTGTCAAAATGATGACAAACAAATTAGAACTTCCATGAGTGTAGACTTTCTAACCCAAAAAATTCGTAAAGAATGGGGAGCAGTGGTATCGTATCACTGTATAAGGCTATTTCTATAATAATAACAGATAAAAAATGACCAATAATGAATCCATACGTACTGCAAATTTGCTGCTTCCTTCACCTCTGATTCGTAGCAACCGCTGCCATCCATCTGGAGGCTGTGCAATGTTTGGCTTATCAATAGCCCAAATCCTACTGCCATCCTGAGAATATCTCTGGATCATCACAAGATACATCAGGTCGCCACTCACGAGCTTTTTGACCAACAAAAGGATGTTGAAGGATATATTCACGTATTTCTTCATATTTTCCTTTGTTGGAATCAGCCTCCATTTTATAACAGGAAGCACATTGAACAGTGAAAGCACCAACTGCTGAGCAAAACTCTAGAAGATGAACTTGAAGGTGAAGGTTTGTTTCGTGGGCGCACCGGGGTTTACATCGAGGAGGATCAGGGGTAAGTTCAATTGGGTTACTTTCATCATCTGAAGACGAAGAAACATATATTGGTTCCGGAAGACTTCTGTGTTGATTATTGGGAAAACTTGAGGCTGCTAGGTCCTTGACTTGATTCTTGGGGTGTAAGTGAAAATTTACCACGATGCATTTGGTTTTCCTAGAAGTATAGCACCTGATACATCAAAAAACTGATAAAAGAAATAATAATAAAAATAAAAAATAAAAAAAACTAAATATTGTTAAACAAGCCTTATGAAATTATTGATCAGGCAAAAGCATAATTAAATTCAGACATGAAGAGAACTTTCATGTTGTCCTGTTTCTTGAGACCATATATTGGGCTATGCATTTCTTCTTGTGTCCATTCATTAAATAAGAAATAGCACAACCGAGGTAATCGAATCAAGATTCAAATCGTGAATCAGAAGACCTATTTTCTAACTTGTGATTCAAATCTTATTATGAATCATAAATATACGGTCAACTAAAAGATGGTGTTTGAGGTAAAAACAACCAACATAAAAAAAATTATAAGATGATCATACATGGATTTTCAAAGTAATTCAAGTCCAGTCATAAATCGAAGAGAGAGTAGCAGTAACAAACAAGCACATATGGGAAGAGACAGCAAGTGGGACAAAGATGGAGGAGTACTGTCTTCAAACAAGACAAGGGGAACAGAAACATAAAATAATAGAGAAAGTAACAATCCGAAGCACTGGAGGGAATGAGGACCAATGACTATGCTGCAGCTGTCCGTTTGTGAACCTGAATTAAGTTATTTGAACGTTTGATTTTCGCTGATTTTGGCTGATTATGTCCCATTAAAATTGGAAATTTGCAAAATACCCTAGTGGGCCTTTTAGAAACCAGATCATGCAGCTTGGTCTTTTTTGGGGCCGCACCCACAATGTAACTTGCATGTTTCAATTCAGCAATATTCATGATTCATGCGAATTGGGATTCATGTTGCGATTCAGGTCCAAAAGAGATTCATGATTCGATCTGTATGGCTTGCATATGATTTTGTTTTTAATCAAGATATGTGTCACATGAATCACGTGTAGTAATAACATTCAGCATCACAACATTTCACAACCTCTACAGAAGGTGGATGGATAGCTTAAGACATAGGTTAGGAAAACTTATTTTGGTCCTTACAAATTGGGTTGCAAACTTGGAAACAATCTAAAAAGCTAGCACAAAACTCAAACAAGGTTTCACATAACAGAGCAAAAATTGCCAAAATTTAAACTGTTTTGGAATGTGTATCTAATCCTCTCCAGAATGCAAATTTAATTTGACAAGAAAAGAACAGAAAGTCAGAAACTGTCTATAATAACATAACAGATATAGAAGGTTGAAAAGGACCTAGATTCGCCTAATTCTGATTTAATTCAAACCCAGCTCTAAGCATAAGAGAACCAAGCAACTAAATAGAAATCGACATATAAAATCCATAGCTCAAAAGGTATAAACATAGATAACTGACACAAGAAAATATCCAACTTGTGGTTTGTTCTAGTTAAACCCTTTAGTTTTAATAATGAGTTAAAGGCTTGGTCTTGAATAAATATTTGATGTTATTGCCATTTTCCCCTTAAACACATAGCAACAACAGAATACCCCATTTAAACCAAACAAGATCAACAATAAATTTGCCTTGGATATATCAAGGAACCACTTCCTCATTCATTAGCTTAAGCATCTCAAATTTTCAAAAGCTCACCATTTAAGTTACCCATTAAAACACCTATAAGATTACAAACATTTAATGTAAGTAAACTTATACTACTAGTATTAATTAAAACATCTCACAAAATAAAGTAAAACTAATCAAAATCTGACCCTAGCGATTAATCCAATGCATCAAGGTGAAAAACAGAAACAATTAGGGTAGGAGATACCAATCAAACCTTGACATTCAAGATATACCTAGTAAGAGGGAGGTGGAAAAACAAAGCCTCTGTAAAGTTAAGATCCTGTTTGCGTAAACCTGTGGGCACAAAAAAAAAAAATCAGATCAGATCAGAAATATTATTATGAAGATAAGATCAAAGAAATTGTAGAGGTTAATTTCAAAAAAACAGAACGGAAGGGTGAAATCTATGATCTAAAATAGAAGAGGGATCGAGAGAACCTTTGAAGAAGAGAAAGCAAGGAAAGCACGTTTGACAAAGATTTATGAGAGAGAGTTTGCAACGATTTGTTACTTTACCTCGGAAAAACCAACGAAACTTTCTATTCCACTGCACTTAATAATCTATACTACTACTAAAACTAATTTGTACTAACATATATCATATGTTTACGGTTAATTCCAATTGGTGTGTGCCTAATCAAAATTTAATATTATATTTAAAAAAGATCAAATATAGTATTGTTGATAATTTTATATATTGTAACTTATATATATATAACTATCAAGTAAGAAAAAGAACTACCAATAATGTACTTAAAAAGGATGGAAGTAATATAATAAATCTACACTTATTTTAGAATGAATTGAGTAGTATTAGTGATAATTCTGCTTGTATAACATTGGAGAATTAAACACTTATTTAAAAATTTAGTTATTTTACAAAATAAAGGTATAATTAAAATTTTTATTCAATATTTCCTTTAAATTATTACACCATATATATACACTTATTAGTTATATTTACTCTTACAAATTTTTGTCATTGACATGAGACAATTCAATTAAGTCACATCAATCATCAAAAAGATTGGTAAAAGTGGTTGAAATTAATAATGATTAATAAATACTATTCTCTAATTTTAAAATAAATTATCATCTATTAGTAACTACTTTAAAATAATTATGATTTTAATATTAGAGGATAACTTGGTTTTTTTTTAAACAAAAAACAAATTTTCATTATTCCTAAAATGCTAACTGATATACGAAAATGTTTTTTTAGGAATGTTACTATGTGTTTGGTTTTTTTTTAACAAATAAATAAATAAAATTATATTATATTAATAAATATATTGATATAAATATTACAGTTCAGCTGCAAGGAAGCTCTCACAGCAAAACAGAAGGCAATTGAACTTCAAACGTTGGAAATCAAGAAGAGAAAAGAGTTAGAAGAAGCAGAGAAGGTGAAGGAGCAGCAATGGCTATGGTAGAGATGGAACAAGAAAAGTGTAAAGCTGCACTCAAGGCAGCTGAAGCATCTCAGAAGAATTGCAGTGCTGGAAGCGCAAAAAAGAATGAATGTCGAAAGAAAAAGCGAAATAGAAGCAAATCAGAGGAAGAAATCAGAAGATTCCTTTTCATATTCAACGGCACCACTGCAAGGTACAGGAAGATACAGCATTGAGGAAATTGAAGACGCGAAAAAACGGTTTCAGACACTCAAGATTGGTGAAGGAGGGTATGGTCCTGTTTCAAGTGTGAACTTGACATACACAGGTTGCTATTAAAGTGTTGAAATCAGATGCTGGCTCAAGGAAGGGCACAATTTAACCAGGAGTTGAAGTGTTGAGTTGTATTAGGCATCCAAACAATGGTGCTTCTTTTAGGACATGTCCAGAAATTTGGTTGCATAGTGTAATGAATACATGGCTAATGGAAGTTTTGGATGATTGTCTTTTCAGGAGAGGTAAGTCACCACCTCTTCCTTGGCAGTTGAGATTTCAAATTGCTGCTGAGATAGCCACCGGACTCTTTTCCTTCACCAGGCTAAGCCAGAACCAATCGTACATTCGGACTTAAAGCCTGGAAACATTTTGCTCGACCGAACTATGTGAGCAAGATAGGTGAATGGTGTTTGGCAAAGGCTTGTTCCTCCTTCTGTTCAAAGACACTGTTACTTCAGTACCCAGGGCATGACATCACTCTGCAGGAACTTTCTGTTACAATTGATCCTGAGTACCAGCAAACTGGTATGCTTGGCATCAAATTGATATTTACTCACTTGGAATCATGCTTTTACAATTGGTAACAGCCAAGCCACCAATGGGTTTGACTCATCATGTTGGAAGATCTATGAGAAGGGAACTTTGCTGAGATGCTTGATCCTGCTGTGTACAAGATTGGCCTATTGAACACGCCTTGCATTTTCGCTAAACTTTCTCTTCAGTGTGCTGAAATGAGGAGAAAAGATAGACCCGATCTTGGTAAAGTTGTGTTGCCTGAGCTCAACAAACTCAGAATATTTGCTGATGAAAATATGCCTATGATGATGTATAGAGGTGTGTGCAGCATTTAATCCCAGAGGTAGCGGTAACTATTTCATCAATTCCACAGCTTCCTCAAATCAAGTGAGTCATTCATTCATTATTAATGCTTCCTTTTATATATAGAGATAATAAATATCACATTGACAATATCAATCAATATTGAATTATATATATGTTTGCTTTGTTGTAGGACAATATGAGTTGAATCCAATTCTTTGTCTGGCACCATCTGGGGGATATGAAAGCCGATCAAGCACGTCATCGTTTGGGGAGACTATAACGGGCAGAGTGCTTATATAGTTCAATTTTAATGTTTTCCTTTTGTTGGTTTGACAACATCAGAATGAGGCAGCCACATACAAGTAAGTTTAAGGTTACCTATCATGTATGCATATTCAGCAATCTTTGAAGAATTTCAGTATCCAGCCAAGATTTGTAACCTTTTGATTGAATGTATTCAAATTTTCAATATGAATACTAGTGTTATGAATTTTGTTTGTAAATGAATCCAAAATTCCAACCCACAAACTGAAGTGCAGAGATCTCTCTGGGCTTACGCTTGATTTTTTCTTTGTTCATATACAAATTAATAGCCATGTGTTGACATAAAATATCAAAGGATGTTTCAATTTTTTATTTGCATGCGGAAATGACTTTCACATATCAAACCAAATTACAATCTTTGAACGCATCCTAATTCCTACTAACAATTTGACCATAAAAATAGCACTGGGACAAGCTCATGATACCCCTCCCTGGTTTCAAGTTCAAGGACGAATTTTCCAATTTAAAGAAATAAGAATAAAAATTCTTTGGACTGAATAGGACTATTAATAAATCCTATAAACTAATAAAGTCTATAAACGCAGTTTAACTGATGCAAAAATAAATTTTTACTAGGAATACCAGATATTGATGTTCTCAGTTAACCACGTCTAGCGAACTCAAAAGACTAGGACAACTGGGCCATGAGTTGTATGAATTATATCAAATACTTTTTAACCCAAACTTACATATTCTACACATTGTTTTCCACACTTTTTTTGGCAGCTCAGATCATACTCAAAATACATGGCCAAGTATATACTTTTCATCTCAAGAAGCAGTTCATTTTCAACACTCGGTTACTAATTTCCAAAAGAATAACAAATTTCTCTATTTGTAAGACAAATTACAGAGGAAGATGCAATCTTACACCCAAAAGCAACGCAAAAAAAGGGGGTAACGTGTTTTGATTAGGTCCTTTTGTTTTAACTTGTTAAACGATATTTCTTCTTACTAGACTGCATCTTTATGGAGGGAACTCTGAGTTGCTTGC
>PGTU02001864.1:0-11847 GCA_002896215.2 Cicer echinospermum
TCATCTATTTATTTTAATGAACTAATATAAAATCGACCTATTTATTAGATGTAACTTTTTTTATCTCTGAGTTGTTAAAACACAAGTTGTACTACTTGGTAGTTTTGAAACTCAATTTAAAAATCGAGAATAATAAAAATTAGAGATTTAAATTAGATGTGACATCTTCTTTATTCCTTGAGTTTTAGGACACGAGTTGTACAACTTGATCGTCTTAAAACTCGTATTTTAAAGTATTTATTTCAAATCAAACTCTTTTATTTTTCTATTTTGTCAAAATATTTTTTATCACAAAACAAATTTTCTTTAAAACACACTCAACACATCTGTTTTGTTTTTTAACCAAGAACTACGTAGCTTTGATTTCTCCATCGCACCGGGAGATACGTAGGAGCAAGATCACATTCTTGTCAAGCACATAAATAAAAATTTCTTTTTTTTGTCCTTTATTTATTAAGTACATATTTATTTCAAAATCATATTTTAAATATAGTAATAATTGTTATTTTATTTAATATAAGAAAATAATATACTTAAGTAATATTAATTTTTGCACAATTAATTATAGGTAACCGTATTTTAACGGTGTCGTTAGGTGCTAGTACTTCCCTACGCACATATCGACTCCCGACTCCAAAATTTGGTTTCAAAGACCACATCTGTTTTTATTTTTACTATTAAGGGTTCTCAATATTGTCCCTATTTTAAACTAAATTTTTGGTGGCGGACTCCATTGAATTCGAGAAACACTCGAAATTTTAGGTCGCGAAGCTGGCGACTCCACTGGGACCATTTTGAGAGTCAGGCCTAATTAAATTAATTGGCATAATTCTTACTTTTTTATTATTTTGTTTGTTTTTTCTCTCTTCTTTTATTATTTTTATAATAAATTAGTTGATATTATAATATTTTTTAAGCTTGTAGATCATTTTATTTATTTATTTATTTATTCATGTATTTATTTATTTATTATCCTATTTATTATTATATGTATGTTTATTATATTATGGGGTTATTGAATCATACTTATTCTACACCCACATTTTTATTAAGACACACACTTATGAAGTGAAAACCTTACACCCGGTTTGAACAAAACTTTAGTTTAGTTTCGAGGTGTGTAGTGGTACCTTCTGGGATGTACATCCTGTTTGGTTAGCATGAAAAATCTCACCTAGAGTTTGATCTGTGAGGGTATTGCTCATGCTCCAAATAGTTTACCTATTTGTTAGTTGACAATATTCCAAAATGAGATTATTTGGCACTAGGGACGTGTTTAGAACTATAGAGCCACCATTGTGAGAGTTTCAATACATAAGCCAATAGACCTTTTTCATTATAAGATATCATATAAGCAAAAAACATAATACATTCATTCAAAATGTTATATTCACAACAGTCATTCTACTAATTGCATTCATTCTCATGACATGACATTGTTTTTTTGGAAAATGAACTGGTATTTTTGCATCAAATTTCAGGTATTGTTGGGGATCATAAGAACCTTAGTCACGTGTTATTGAAGTGGACAATGGGATTCGAAAAGAAAAACTTACTTTTAAGTTTAAACAACCAGATTTGAAAAGTTTAAGAGACTTAGCAATCAATGAAAACTATACAACGTGATAGTTTCTTTCGCAAATATGGGAAGATCCTAAATCTCTTGGCAGTAAATGTGCAAATAGGGGCACTCACGGCGTTGGCTCAGTACTACGACTCTCTCTTAAGATGTTTCACCTTTCAAGACTTTCAGTTGGACCCCGAATTAGAGGAAATTTGAGCAAATATTGGGTTATTCCCAGAGAAGGAAATCTTATGATATACTGGCAACCACAAGTTTGGAGGCAATTTCGGAAGTATTGAAAAATCGATATAAGAGAGTTGGCAAGTAACAAAGAAGAAAGGAGCCATTCATGGTTTTTCAAGAAATATATTAGGAGCAAAAGTGCCACGATTTAGCCGTTAAAAAAAGATGGAGTGCTTTTATAGATGTTTTGGCTCTTAATCATCTATGGTATTGTTTTATTCCCAAACCTTGATAATTTTGTGATTTCTTGATATCAATGTCTCTTATCTTTTAACAATAAGCAAAACCCATGTCTCACGATTCTTGCTGATGTATACTACTCTCTACATATCGCGACATAGAAGAAAAGGGGAACAAGTTTGTGTTTGTGCTCCATGTATGTATATCTATTTATGTCTCATATGTTCAGAAGGTATCATATTGGAATTAAAGATATTGTGAATGGGCTCAAAGTATAGCTAGCCCTACTGGAGACACATTTCATGGTAATCACAGACAACAAGGGTAGAGGAAAGTAATATGTCATGCGGAGATTTCAATGTGCCCCTCATGGGACCAAAGATGTATTAATTACAATCCGGCGGTAAGCTTTGAGACGCTTGGCTACCTAATGTTGGAAAAACCAGATGATAAGTATTGGAAGCTTTTATTTTGCACAATACGGGTGATAGTAGACACACTATGTTGCGATGGATAAGTCGAGCTTGGGAAAGATCATCAAGAAAGGAAAAGACTTGGATGTAGAAGTTGCAGCACAAAAGAACCCTATCAACAATGTAAAAAATAGAGTCCAAGAAATCAAGCTGCTTTCCACAGTACACCTCAAATGATCAGGAAAATGCCTGACCTATTTTTGTTGCAAATGAGAGATAGAAGCAGCTCAAGCATCTTTGCTAAAACTCTAGAGAGTAGAAAAAAGAGTGGTGCAAGCAAGTTAGAAAAAGTACCCGAGAATGAGACTTATGATCAGAAAACACATGTAAAAGTCAGTTTTATCGAAGAAAGCAACAAGATGGTTGAAATTGAAAAGGAAATAACTTGACATACAAGATTGTTTGAGAGGTGCAATGAAGAGTTAGATGTGCGAAAACCAAGAAGGAATGCAGCTATTGAAGAAGCCTATATATGTGGAAGCAGTTGTGGACAAAATCAGCACCTCTGAGAAAGAACATAAAAAGGGAGTTTGAAGATTTAAAGAACAACTAAAAGAAATGGCCAGATAATATGAGAGTCAAGTAGGGATGAGAGGCAACCAAGGAGAAATCGAATAATTACTTAAAACACCAGATGCACTAAAAGCAGAGATGGAAGCTTCTAGTGAGTTGAAGAATTACATGATTATCAGAAAAGATATATAATGATTGAAGGATGAAAACATATACTGGGAGAGCGTTTCATGGTGTTCTTGGGCAATTGAAGAACAAGAGATCTATAAAGAGCTGGAAGTAAAGGAAGAACTAGAAGACTGCTTTTCAAAATTGGCAATGCTAGCCAATCAAGCAGTCTTAAATTCCAAGGCATCTAAGAGAGATTGATGTGGTAATGCATCCGTTGAAAACCTCAGTTCAAATCTACATGTTGATTTTTGAATATTGAAAAAATTTGATAGAAGGAATTGGAAGGAGAAGATTGGTTGGTCTATTAGAAGAGAAAATTGAAATCCCATAGTCAATGTAGTTTTATTTTAAATATGGATGTCACTTTTTTCTTATCAATGAAGGATTTTCTATTTGATTTCAGTCCTCATATTTTCTTCACTAATAATTTGTTCTTTGTATTTACCTAAGGCGTAGGATTCCCCTTATCCAACTATCATAATTAACTAATTTCATTCTCCCATCACATCATATTTTCATACTCATAAAATTTTATTTATTTATTAATTTTTTAATATAAAAAAACAAACAAAAATCAATAAAGCTGATTCCTCGACACCCCTTATCGAACGCGCGCGATATTCCAGATCATGGATGAAGCTCGAGCAAACCAAGAAGTGATAAGAGCGGATGTCAACCAATTGAAGGAAAAGGTCGATCGATCTTGGAAGCTTATACAAGCTTTGGAAGGAAGGGAGAATACAGATGGGGATCTCCAATTGTAAATGAAGACACCAAAACTACTTCTTCTCATCCACCGGGTTTTACCGACTAACCAATAATTCCGCACTGCAACTATGCAATTCCCTATATATGGTCTCCGCCTGGTTACACTCCGCTGTAGATCATCAACCCATAGAAAGTACCATAAACCACTCAGCTGTTCAATCCCCAAAATTTAAACCAATCACAAATCCACCTCATCTGGCTATGTGCCACCCCAAAACACTATCCCACAGAAATATTCATATAGTGTCCCTCAAGTGCCATTTGTGCTAACGGAATTGGCATCAACCTACATTGGGGATGAACACAACAAAGTGGAAAATTCCAGTCTTGGAAGAGCGAATAAAAGCATTGAGGGGTATAATGTTATGGCCTTGAGCTTTCGATATGTGTCTGGTTCCTTGATGTGATATCTCCAAATTCAGGTTCCTAATTGAAAAATTACAAGGGCAACACATGTCCTAAAAATCATCTAATAATGTATTGCAGAAGAGTGGCTTCTCTATGCTCATAACGATAAACTTCCTCATTCATTTTTTTCAAGTAGTTTGACTGGGGCATCGGTTAAGTTGGTATATTGCACCTTGAGCGAAGTCGTATTCGTTCGTGAAGGACCTTGGCTGTGCTTCTTGAGGCAATACAGGTACAAACATTGACATGAGCCGCTGATAGGATGCAATTGCAAAATTCATTGAAAAAAGACAATGAAGCTTTCAAAGAATACGCGCAACGTGGAGGGAAATGGCATCATCAAGTAGAACCTCATTATCTGAAAAGAAATGCGTGGTATGTTTATGGATACTCTCCAGTCACCTTTTATAGATAAGATGATTGGGAGCATGTCATCAAACTTTTTCTGACCTGTCATGATAGGAGAAAGGATCAGAAGTGGGGATGAGGAGTGGCAGATGTATGTGCAGCACTGCATAAAAGACCCAAACGACATCACAAAAAAGAAGAAAGGGACGGCTAATGCTGTAATGGTAAACCCCAGAGTCTCTATTTTTCCACCATCAATTCTTATCGACCCCCACACTTCACCCCCCATATCAGAAACTCCTTACTTTCTTATTCCATATGTGCCGCAACCACACAAGCTTCATACCCTCAATATCCACCCTTCAAGCCACCTTTTTATCAACCACACCTACCTATTCTTCCCAACACAGTCATGGAACAAATCCAATCTAAATCACTACAGACCACCTGTCAATCAAAAAAAGGACAACGTTTTGGACCCAATTCGTGTCAAGTACAGTCAGTTGTTGCCTCACTTACTCAAAATTCAATGGTAGTCCTGAGCCAATGAAACCTCTAGAACCACCATTCTCAAAATGGTATATCCAAACGCAAATGTGAATACCATGCTGGAGCCGTGGGGCCATTCCGTCGAAGTTGTCAAGCCTTAAAAACTAAAAGTGCAAGAACTTGATCAATGCAAAAGGCTTACCTTCAAGGAAGATGGTCCAACCGGGGGAATATCCTTTGCCGGGTCAGGAGATAGTGTTGTAATGTCAATGTGAAGAAGATATAGACCAATATAAAAAGATAATCACGTATTGACCATAGAGCCATGCATGGAATGTAGATCTTTTCCAGACCATTGGAAATCCTTTATAGAAAAGGAATCCTAAAGCAACTCATAGTGGAAAAAATAATATTGTCCAGCACAACTTCTTTCCTATAAAAATAACAGCGTACATGGAGTTATGATAGTCACATCATTTAGTCACCACCATCAGGTGATAGCTTAAACATAGTACTGATGTCACAATATTTCAGGGATTGGTGGGATGACCCGGAGTGGTCGAGTATACGCTCCTGAACACTTAGGAAAAGGAGGGTCATGGGCCGAAGGGAAGAGTTGTGTATCATTGCCATAAAGGACAGAAATTGCAAAAAGACAGTGCCTATAGAAGAGCTAATGAATTTTTGAAGTTTATAAAGCAAGATGATATAAGGTGGTAGATCAACTAATCAACCCTTCAAGGATAATTCTATTCTTTCTTTGTTATTAAACTTGAAGCACAACAGAAGGGCATTGTGAAAATTTTAAATGATGGCCATCTTACTCCATGATATCATGTCGACCCATTTGATGGTGTGTCGGTAATATTCACGCCAGTCACAGTTTGAGTTTAGCGATGTTGATTACCAGCTGATGGATGGAGCATAATTAAGCCTACATATCTCTGTGAGGTGTTCTGATCATTTCTTGCCGAAGTGTCTAGTTGATAACGTTCATCGTTAAATGTCATGCCGAAATCGACACTTTCAAAACTTTTTGTTGATGGGGCTTGTTTGAAGCCGAGTGCTATGTGGTGAATAGCGTTGATGGATCCAGAGACAAGTTGTGTGAGATTGGGGACTGCCGATTCAAATGACCATAACTTTGGAATAACCTTTCAAGTGATGGATATTTAGTCGGCGTACGTGCTTATATAGGAGACCGTGGATTCACGCTGCTGGGCAGTGACTCCACTCTCATCAAAGCTAAAATTTATAAGTGAACAATAACTGGTGATAATATCTGGGGAAGAAGATATGATAGTGAGTCATTTATTTCTACGGGAATACATTGAAGAGCAGAGGAAGCCATTGAGACTTCCCTTTCAATCATTAGAAATTGCAATGTGGTCTTATGGGTGAAGGATATTTTTTAAAGAAAAACAATCTACACATCATTGAAGTCTACAATCCCATTGTTAGAAGGATGAGTTTTCTCTCATTTGGGGAGTTGATAGAAATACCAGAATAAGAACAATAGGGTACGGGTTGGGATATGTACCTACTCAAGTGATAAAGAAAAGGCTGCGAAGTGAGAAAAGAGAAAACAAGGTGACTCGTTGGGAAGAACTGGATACCGAATTCACAGAAGATTCTTTTGTGACATTCGCAAAAATTTCAAAGCGCGCAGAATATTATATTGTGATCAGGTGGCTGTTGCGGAAGAGGATCATGGTGATGATGATACCCTCAAGATAGTGTACCCTTGTCCTCTCAAACACCAATCTCAACAATTGGAGCATCATCGATGTTCCCGTGTTTGTTATTCGTGTTCAAAGTAATTAATGTATTTTTACTCTTTGCTCTGCCCAAGGCTATAAGGATAACTAGTTAGGGCCTATGTATTTCAACTTTCGTACTTATTATCAATAAATGCATTTTTGATTCTCCAACTGGTTTGTTTTTTCTCTTATTCTCTTCTTTAGCATCTTTATTCATATTTCTTTCTTTTTCCTTGTTTCTTCTTGATTTAAACCATGCAGGTCGAAATGAATATGTTATGAAATAGCAGCGCATAGGAACACTTTCTCTGTAATTTTGCAACACCCAATTATCACGCTGATGAGGATTGTGAGACGTTGTGAAGCCTCCCCCAGAACTAGAAAGGTTTAATTGAACAGGAAGCTAAGATATTCCAACCCTATCAAGACCTTTTGAGGGTGATCATTTTAGAGACCTGAGCATGATAAGAAAGAAGTTAAATTGGCATGTCTATGAAGAAAGTTGACGAGAAAAGCTGGTTAAACTTTTATTTGATTATGTGGATGTCTTTGCATGGTCATATCAGGATATGCCTGGGCTAGATACTAACATAGTTGAACACAAGCTACCACTCAAGCCTGAATGTGCTCCAATTAAACAAAAATTGAGGAGGATGAGGCCTGATATGTCACTTAAAATTAGAGAAGAGGTCAAAAAACAATTTGATGCTGGTTTCTTAGCAGTGGCAAAATATCCTCAATGGGTTGCTAATATTGTTCCAGTTCCAAAGAAAGATGGAAAGGTTCGAATGTGTGTTGATTATCGTGATTTAAATAAAGCTAGTCCAATGTGTGTTGATTATCGTGTTGCTAATATTGCTCAATACTCTCTTTTCTCCTTCATGGATGGTTTCTCAGGGTACAATCAAATCAAGATGGCTCCCGAAGATATGGAGAAAACTACATTCATCACACAATGGGGGACTTTCTGCTATAAAGTGATGCCATTTGGATTGAAGAATGTCAGGGCAACCTATCAAAGAGCAATGGTAACCTTGTTTCATGACATAATGCATAAGGAAATAGAGGTTTACGTGGATGATATGATCGCAAAATCTCGAACCGAAGAAGACCATTTTGTTAACCTTCAAAAGTTATTTGAGCGACTAAGGAAGTTCAGACTTCGTTTAAACCCTTCTAAATGCACTTTTGGTGTAAGATCAAGCAAGTTACTTGGGTTTATCGTTAGTCAAAAAGGGATAGAAGTGGATCCAGATAAAGTAAGAGCAATACAAGAAATGCCCGCTCCACGCACGGAAAAAGAAGTTTGTGGCTTTTTGGGCAGATTGAATTACATTGCCAGGTTCATATCGCATCTCACCGCTACATGCGAGCCAATTTTCAAGTTGTTGCGCAAAGACCAAAAGGTTGAATGGAATGAGAATTGTCAAAAAGCTTTCGAAAAGATTAAGCAATACTTGTCAAAACCTCCAATATTAGTGCCTCCAGTTCCTGGAAGACCACTTATTATGTACTTAACAGTACTTGACGAGTCAATGGGTTGTGTACTGGGGCAGCATGACGAATCTGGTAAGAAAGAACATGTTATTTATTATTTGAGCAAAAAGTTCACCAGCTGTGAAACAAGGTATTCACTGCTTGAACGAACATGTTGCACATTTGCATGGGATGCTCGTCGGTAGAGGCAATACATGTTATGTCATACAACTTGGTTGGTGTCTAAAATGGACCCAATTAAGTACATCTTCGAGAAACCTGCTCTTATTGGAAGGATTGCCCGTTGGCAGATGTTGCTATCAGAATACGATTTGGTATACGTTACACAAAAAGCTATAAAAGGAAGTGCCCTAGCAGAGTATTTGGCCCAACAACCTGTAGAAGATTATCAATCAATGCAGTGTGAATTCCCCGATGAAGGCATCATGACTTTATTTGAAGAGAATGAATCACCTGATAAAGAAAAATGGACGCTGGTGTTTGATGGTGCTTTTAACGCGTTAAGTCATGGAATTAGGGCAATTTTGATTTCTCAGGAGAACCAGTTCACTCCATTTACGGCTAGATTGTGTTTTGATTGCACAAACAATATTGCAGAGTATGAAGCATGTGTAATGGGCATTAAAGCAGCCATTGAGTCAAAGATAAAAGTTCTTGAGGTATATGGAGACTCATCTTTGGTTATCCATCAAACAAAAGGAGAGTGGGAAACTCGAGATTCTAAATTGATTCTGTATCATACACATATCAAAGAATTGGTAGAAAATTTCGAGCATATCACTTTTTACCATATTCCTCGAGAAGAAAACCAATTGCCTGATGCTTTGGCCATATTATCATCAATGTTCAAAATAAGCATCGGTCATGATGTGCCAGTCATAAAAATTCAACAAAAGGATAAGCCAACATATTGCTTATCGATAGAAGAAGAGCTTGATAGCAAACCATGGTTTTATGATATCAAATCCTATGTTAAGAATAGAGAATATCCATCAGGTATTTCAGAAAACGACAAGAGGGTTTTGAGGAGACTCTCAATGAACTTCTTCTTAAATGGTGATGTGCTTTACAAGAGAAATCATGATATGGTTCTCCTCAGATGTGAGGATCAAGCAAAAGCAGAGAAAATTATTCAAGAGGTTCATGAAGGTTCTTTTGGAACTCATGCAAATGGACACGCAATGGCAAGAAAAATCTTGAGGGCTGGCTATTATTGGTTGACTATGGAATCTGATTGCTTTAGTCACGTAAAGAAATGTCATAAGTGTCAAATATATGCTGATAAAATACATGTACCGCCCACCTCTTTGAATGTTTTAACATCACCATGGTTGTTTTCAATGTGGGGGATGGATGTTATTGGACTCATCGAGCCAAAAGCTTCCAATGGTCACCGGTTTATCTTGGTAGCTATTGATTACTTCACAAAATGGGTTGAAGCCGCTTCTTATGCCAATGTGACGAGAAGTGTGGTTGTTAAATTCATCAAAAAAGAATTGATTTGTCGATATGGCTTACCAAATAAGATAATCACTGACAATGCGACCAATCTGAATAATAAAATGATGAAGGAGTTGTGTGATAGTTTCAAAATTCAGCATCATAATTCTTCGCCATATCGTCCAAAAATGAATGGGGCTGTAGAAGCAGCAAATAAGAATATCAAGAAGATTATACAAAAGATGGTGGAGACATATAAGGATTGGCATGAAATGCTTCCCTTTGCATTACATGGCTATAGAACATTTGTTCGTACCTCAACAGGGGCAACTCCTTTCTCATTGGTGTATGGAATGGAAGCGGTACTTCCCATTGAAGTTGAAATTCCCTCAATCAGAGTCTTGATGGAAACAAAACTGGAAGAGGCGGAGTGGGTTCAATCACGATTTGACCAATTAAATCTCATAGAAGAAAAAAGAATGATAGCTCTATGTCATGGCCAACTATATCAAAAAAGACTTAAAAAGGCATACGAGAAAAAAGTCCGTCCTCGAGAGTTTCAAGAAGGGGACTTGGTGTTAAAGAAAATATTGCCCATAAAGAAGGATTTTCGTGGAAAGTGGACCCCGAATTACGAAGGACCATATGTTGTGAAAAAAGCTTTTTCTGGAGGAGCTCTAATACTCGCAGAAATGGATGGAGATGACCTTCCACTTCCAGTAAATTCAGATGCAATCAAAAAAATATTATGCTTAAAAACGGTGATGAGCTCGCTAGGTTGAAAACCTAAAAAGGCGACCTAGGCAAAAATTAGAGCATCTCGATGGATTAGAAACTTGGAAGAGTAGGCCATGCAAAAGTTAGGGATAAAAAATCAAGCACTTCAAACTGGGGCAATTATTATTCTTGGAAGCTGATTATTAGGATTCCTAAATTACAAGAATGACTAGCGTTTGTTATGTCTCTACTTAAATTAAACACACTCATCCCCACATTGTAACCCCTGCCTCAATTGTTCTGCTTTTAATGTAACGAATGTACATTTTCCAATATTGTCATTCGATCTTGTACGTTACACTCTTTATATACCAATCCAGTTTCATTATTGAGTGTTCTATTGTTTCAAATTTTGTTATATAATAATAAATGTTGGAATTTGAAATATGTGAAAATATAAAAATACTTTAAAAATTTTGACACTTGAAAATATACACGGGAACTCGTTTGATTCTCAAGATATATGAGTGCGTGAAGAATAATAAGGAGGGTAGTCATTTTAAACAATGGATTTCTGCTTCACTTCAAAAAAAGCGGTCATTCGATAGATACGAAGAGTCATCATGTGGAAACAATATTTGTCTTTATTCATCCATTGAGTCTTGGGACGGAGAAAAGCATAAGGATCGGGGAATCAAAGAAAAGAACAAAAATTTATCTATAATGCATGACACATAATTTACTCATACTCACATGATCCATGCATTTTCATTGACACTTTACCTATACTCAATGCATCACACACGCATGAATCATTCATACCTTATCGTTTGAATTGCAAGTATCATATACTTATCCTTTTTATCTACCTCCAAGATTGGACCAATTACGATCTACGCATCGGAAAACAATCCGAAGACGATCACTTTCATTTCTGTAGATCTACGCATCGGTAACCAATCCGAAGACGATCATTTTTAGTTTCTATAGATCTACGCATCGGTAACCAATCCGAAGACGATCATTTTTAATTTCTATAGATCCACACATCGGTAACCAACCCGAAGACGATCACTTTCATTTCTATAGATCCACACATCGGTAACCAACCCGAAGACGATCACTTTCATTTCTATCAATCCACGCATCGGTAACCAATCCGAAGATGATCACTTTCATTTCTATAGATCTACGCATCGATAACTAATCCTAAGACGATCATTTTTAATTTCTATAGATCCATGCATCGGTAACCAATCCGAAGATGATCACTTTT
>PGTU02001869.1:0-15418 GCA_002896215.2 Cicer echinospermum
CCGTGATAGGTGGTACGTTTATGATTTACGCATTTTAGTAAATCGTGCTGACCCGTGATAGGTGGCACCTCGGTAATTGGTACTTTGGCCTGCGATAGGCGGTACAATTATGATTTACGGCCCTTTGAGGAGGGTTTTGGTTTGGAATTCTGAGTCCATGCATTTCGGCATATACGCATTGCATTAGGGTGCTTGGCACGCGAGTCATATTTGATTTGAGTGTATGTTGAGTGATGGTTTTTGATTTATCGTGGTAAGTGCGTTGAAATGCTAAGTGTTGTGTGATTGAGTATGGTGTGTAGTTGATGGTTTTCGGATCCCAATGCCGTGGTAATATCGCGTAGGAATTGCTAAGTAGTAGGTTGGAACTTGATTAGGAATGATTGGTTATTGCATGAAATTTTGAGGAAAATGATCAGGAAATCGTTTCCCAATCATTTGAGGAGTCAGGGACTTGGCCATATGGACAAAATCGTTAGCCAATCGATTTGTAATCAGTTTATCGAAAATCATCACGAAATCGATTGCGCAATGATTGGCCTAGTCACGGCACTAATCCATATTCGACCAAATCGATTTGAAAATCGATTGGCTATAAACCTGGGTGGCTCAGTACTCACTCACGATTGCAAATCGATTGATCAGTCCAGGATCTGTTTTTTTGAAAACCTTCACCCCTAATCGATTTTCCAATCGATTGGTCAGCGAAAATCTGCAGTTTTAGTTGTATGATTAATTGCTCTGAATCTATCATGTCTTGTTTTATTATGTGATAATTAGGAGATCGAGAACTGCATTTTACCTTCATTTTAATTAGCCATGTATGGTATGACTTTTCACATAATTGAAAATCCCTTAAGGTGCATGCTTAGTTGAAAGTTGGTTTTGAGCATTAAAAACTTAATTGCTATGTGTTAACTGTTATTTTACTGGTTGGTGACCCCTTTACCAATATTGTGGAATCTGGGCTTTGCCTCTCAGATGAGAGTCAGGACGGTCTACGGTTCTGTACCTACGGACGGGAATGAAGAGGGAACGCTTGACTGCGTTACGTTAGGAGGATCTCACGGCGCGTAGAGATTACTCAGGGTGTATAGCTTTTGGCAGGAATATCAGATTAGGATGGTGTATACGGGACTAGGGGTCCTTCTTTTTGTTGGGAGTATTTTAGTTGGAAACTGTACTTTTACTAATATTATCAGTTTGACATCATCTTTGATGGGTTCCATGTACCATTGATGTTGTGTAAATGTTTTGGATTTTGTAATTGAGGAAAATTTTCGCTGCTGTAAATATATAATGACTCATTATTATCCAAATGCTTTTCTGATTTAATTCTTGTTTTAATTTTAATTCATTTTGAAAAAAAAAAAAAATATACCCTCGCTTTGAAAAACGGGGTGTACAGACCCACAATGGAAGTGTTGATGCTTATATACTTCTTATATAGTCATTCTTTCAAACTTGCCTCTTGTGTTGATACACCAAAACCTGTTTATGAGTTGCCAAGAAAACATATCACAACAAATCCATTACAAGACGCTTCACCTTAAATCGATCATTTAAGAATTTGAGCGAAATTTCATAGACACCCAATTAAATTATCAACAACTATTAGCTAGATTTAGAATCTAATTAACGAATCTAAATATCTCAAGGGTTCTTCCTAGAAATAGGGCTGTGCAAAAAGATCTGGTTATGAGGCCCAATCTAAAACATTCAAAATCATTTAAATATCCGGTTAAAAATATATTATAATCGGTTTATTTTATAAAACGTTTGGATACTACTTATGTTTATATTTGAATTTGGATTTTATCCACTACCAATACTTTATTAATTTTGAGATTTGTTTTAGAAAAAAATTTAAATTTTGAAAAAATATCGAAGAAAAACATAATAAACTTGCGTGAGAAACTTTTTTTAAAATTTATCGAAAAAATTGATTTTTTGTTAATACCGATTTTAAACTATGACTAAATGATTTTTAAAAACAATAAATATTAAAAAAGAATCCACTACGCGAAAAACTGCATTTTACAGCGCTTTTTCAAAAAAAAACGCTGTGATTTGAGCGGTTGTAAAAGATACAACAACGCTTTTAAAAAGCGCTATAAAACATGTAAATATAACGCGCGCTTGTTATGCACATTTTACAGCGCTTTTTCAAAAAAAGCGCTGTAAAATGCACACCCATTATATGAGTTATGGGGTCTGCTTTTAGAGCGCTTTTAACAAAAGCACTGTAAAATGCACACCCATTATATGAAATTTATGGGTAATGCATTTTACAGAATGCTTTTGTTTTACAATGTTACCAGCGCTTCTCAAAAAAGCGCTGTTAAAATGTACACCATTATAGCGCTTTACAACAACATTTTCAGCGCTTTTTTTAAAAAACGCGCTGTAAAATGTGTTTTTTTAAACGCTGTAAATTAAATATTTGAAATGAAAAAACGCTTTTTAGCTTTTATGGCATTTTTTTTAGAAAGCGCTGTCTTTTATCTTTGTATCCAAAATTATTTTGATCCAAAATCAGTTCACAATCAGTGCACACAACAACAAAACATATTCAAATACCATAAGCAGTTCACACAATCAGTAGAACAGAAACATAACTCTGTAACTTATTAACATATATGTAACTATATATAACTACGAACCTTGTAATTTACAACCTAATTAATACATTCGAACATTATATATACCTTAAATTTACAACCTAATTAACTACCATACATATATTTTAACCTAATTTACAACCTAATTTAATTAACTACATTCAGATCCATATGCATGTTCATATATTGTGTCCTATGATCATATACATATAATAACTAACAGAATATACATAATATGCACTAGCTACCATATATATTCAGATCCCTTGCCCAGTAGCAAGCTATTCCCAGAAAAATCAAATAATTGCATGTCAAGCACATACTGACACCAGTCTTCCTTAATTCCATCAGATCTTCCTCAGAATATGATGGACTGGAATTGTCAAAGTACTGCAATATAAAAAATTGAACATATTATATTAAGTTAGTATCAAATATATAGATAATTTATATATGAAAATCATATAATGAAAATATCGTACCGTTTCTGGATAATAGTTTATTCTTCTCACAATCTCCTTCATGAATCTCAATACGTAGTACCCACAGTCGATGTTGTTTGTTTGACGAGGGCACTTTATTGGGATCCATGTAATGTTATTAGACTTTTGCTTCGACACTGTAGCACCTCTTTGAGCTCGAAAAAACTTTTAAGGCACTATCGAATGAATAAATGTGATTATTATAGCATGATTGAACAAACACATTATTATATATATATATTGTAAGAAATAAATGAAATGAATATTACTTACGTGTCGAGCATAGTCTTTATTTCGGAGTGATTGTGTAAATTGTCATGCACGGGATCCAAATTAGTATTAACTTCAGAGACCGCATTGATTGCAAATAGCACCCAATGTGCCCTACAACAACAAAAAATTGGTTAAGCAATTTTGTTATACACAACTAATAAATTAAATTCTCATCAATTAAAAAAGATAAAATACGTACCCTGAATTATATGGTGCAAGAACAATTTATCATTTTCTATATTTCCTAAAAACATATCTACAATGTTTTCTTTACATTGTCTGGATCGAGTTTCCACATCGACATCTTATGCGGAACAAGAATGAGTATTTATTTTGACAATTTCCTCGTGCACACGACTCTCATACAAAACCTTCAATGAAAATTTTAAACTAGATTAATTACCAATACATTTAATTAATTACCAATAAATGCAATTAAAAGTATTTTTTACCTTATGTACAAGCTCATTACAGTAGCACTGAGCTCCTTATGTTCGAGAAGTTCGTATATGTGCTCCTTTTCGAATATTCAACATACTCATCTCCAAATATATCTTTATTCATGTGTACGATGCGCGAATCGTCGCTGCTGCCCATGTTCCTTTTTTATTTGATGTCAGACGCCGTATTTACCAAGGCGTGGTGACTTTTATTAGGAGCAGCAGGCAGCGACCATTTTCCGATCCAGGTTTTTTGTTGCTGCAAGTTTGCAGCTTTATTACCCTCCGGCCTTTGTGATTTGCAGCTCTATTAACCTCCAATTTTTGAGTTTGCTGCATTTTTTTGGCTGTAGGGGTGTTTATTTATTTGGACCTACAAAAATGAGGTAAAATGTTAGTTTATTGAATCTGAAAAAAATGACAAACCTTAGGCAATAAATGTGACAAACCTTTTCGGGAGATGTAACTGATTTGTTTTCTGGAATCTTTTTTTCGAGGGCAACAAGGTTTGTGGGCATGCACGTAACTTACAATAGCGTCGGCCTAATAACTGCATATCTTCATCGTTGTCCGGTATGGGCAACGGTGCAGTTGGTTCGAAAGCAACAGTAGGCGTACTTTGACATGGCCGCAGGGATCAGAATATTGTGCAATACTTCTCCCGAAGTATTGTACAATTTCCTTTTCCCACCTTCCGTTGAGTAGGCAAGGACAAGTATAGGACACATGGAGTGACACCCTAAAATCAATAGTTAAAACATAAGTACGGTTAATATATAAAGTTGTTTAATACATAAGTAATTACATAAGCAAGTAAGTAATTAATTACCTCGAGAATACTTTTCAAACCGACGTTGCAACTCGCGGTTTCACTCTCCATTTGTATTTTAGGTTGGAGCTGATCCGGAAGTTGCTTGTCTTTATTCGTATTCACCAAGAGTGCACTTGCTCTGATAGGATTCTGAGCTTCTCTAATACTTCCTCGTTGGAAGGTTTTTGGCGTTCTCTTGAGGAAAGAAGCTTTTGGAGTTACGCAAATCCTTTCCCTAACTCGACCGGAATACTCAGGACATTAAACACTTTACAGAATGTCCCTGCAAGTATCCTTGTTGCCCTCCGGATTTTCAGAACTTTGTTCAATAATCTCCTAAAATACATGTAACATTAAAAGATAAGTTCAATAGCATTTTAAAATACAATATTAAAAATATTAAAGTGATAATATACTTACACAAAGTTCTACTAACTTTTTTGACATTTTTATTATCAACCACTTCGTCTTTGTTAACACGCGCTTCCTTCCATAAGATATGACGACCAGGGTTGATCGGCTTGGGTGTCTTTTCTCTATTCGTTAAACTCATAAACAAAATAATACAAATTAGTTACACACTTAGTTTATAATACAAATTACTTCATTATTAAAAGTGATGTTTAATTACATACAAGTTGTTGATCAAGGCTTGCATATCCCATATGTGATTTTTTGTATGGCGTGTTTTGGATGCTTGCGTTCGCGATTTGCCTTACTAATATTCTATATTAAAAAAAATAGCAATTGTGTAAAAATTTAAAATACGCTACGAATATGAATAATAAACACAAATGCTAATAAATTAAATCACTTACGACAAAACCGGGGTCAGAACGTTTGGAAACAAATGCTCTCCATTCATCCTTTGATATATAATGTTGATATATTTTTGGAGGTTCAGCACTTGTGTTTCCTTCTCTATCTTTTAGATAGAAATTTGAGAGATGGGATCTAAATCCACGGTGGATCTTCCCAGCAACAACTCTCAAAACATAAGACTTTCGTCCCTCATCAAGTACAAAAGTCGTCTGCAATGAAAAAAATTATAAGTAAAGTATTTCAACGAAAAAAATTATAAATGACAAAGAGTGGATCAAAAAATTTACTTGAATGTAATATCTTTGGCATCCTTCAACGCCTTATCTCTCCAATTGTCAATTGTAATTGGGACATTTTGACGAACAACAACCCCAATATAGCTTACAAACATAGAGCTGTTGGGGTCAATTGGCTGACCACTCTCATTCCAGCCAACCTAATAAACTCATATAGTAAGTATATGCTATTAAAAAAAGATAAAAAACACACAGCAAACAGAGTATAGTATACCTCAAATTTAATGCCATTACTCCTTGCTTTAATGACTTTTTGCATGACAGTTGCACCACGTTTGACTTCATTTTCATATGTCTTAGAGGTGCCAACTTCTTCATTTTGACATTCTAAATCTTTGTTTGTATCCATTTAACTACAACAAAGTTCAACATGCAGTTTAGTATAACATCACCAAGCTCAACATGCATCATGCATTATCATAAACAAGCTCAACATGTATTAGTATATCTTAAACAAGCTCAACATGCATTTTAATGATTACAAAAAATTAATAACATCAATACCTGAATAATGGTTCGGAGAAGATGAAATGTGAAGAAAAGAGGGAACGTAGAAAGTTCACAGAAATATGTTCACAGAAATACGGTATTGAAGAAATACTTAATGAGGGTTACGTATTTCAATGAAAATATATTGTGTGTGCAAGATCTTGGATAGAAATAAGGTTCGAAATGAAGGAGATGATTGTGGAAATACGGTTCGTAATGGACGGGTGATAGGGTTTGCAAAAGAAGAGAAGAACGATGAAGGTTGAGATGATAGTGGAGTTTACGTAATGAAGAGGAAACTGAAGCGGTTTCTGTTTATATATAAAACCCTTTTACGACGCTTTTTTATAACCCTTTTATAGCGCTTGTTTGAAAAAGCGCTCTAAAAGGCGTCCTTATTTAATTTTTTTAAAGGCTCTTTTACAGCGCTTTTCCCAATAAGTGCTGTAAAAGACCTCATTGTTTTATTATGTTATATATAAAACCCTTTTACATCGCTTGTTCAAATAAGCGCTGTAAAAAGGTCTCTTTATTTTATTTTTTAAAACAGTAGTTTACAGCGCTTATTTGGACAAGCGCTGTAATAGACCTCCTTGTTTTATTATGTTATATGTATTTTTTTTAAAGCCTTTTACAGCGCTTTTTTAAATGAGCGTTGTAAAAGGCCTTATTGTTTTTGTGTTTTGTTATGTTATTTTTTAAACAAGCTCAACATGCAAAACCCACATAGTAGTAACTGGTCACCACCAAAATCTCTTCCTCTTCACCAGACTCTTCTCCTTTTATGCATCTTCTTCACAAACATCAAAACTTACTCTTTCACAATTCAATCTCCACCTCAACACCCTTTTTATCTCTTTACATTCCCTTTCCTTCTTAAATCGAAACTTGGTATTCAGGTTCATTGCCATGTTGCGAAAAATGGGTTTGAGTCTAATGTTTTTGTTAACAATGTGTTTTGGGGATTCCCATGATGCGTACAAGGTGTTGAAGAAAAATCCTGTTAGAGATAGTCATGTTAGGTGTCTGATGAATATTATTTTTAAAGCTTTTTATAGCGCTTTTTCAAATAAGCGCTGTTAAAATGTCTTTTTTATTTATTTTCAAAAGGGTCTTTTACAACGCTTTTTATAAAAAGCGATGTAAAAGGCATCAGTATGTTATTTTTGTGTTGGTTTTATTTGGGTTCAATTTTGGATGACTGTAACTCAGACATTTATTCCAATCGAATTGGCACTTAATGTACATTATATAAGTGACATTATCATAACCAGTAGCAGCAGAAGCAAAAGAGACATTAGTAGCAAACTGTGAGATGTTATAACTAGGATCCCAATATGCTGGTATGTATGGTTTGATTCCAAAAGCTTCTGATATGAAATCTGTTGCTATTCTGCCATATTAGTATAAAACACTCAATTCAAATTACATGCATATTTATCACAATAATTCAGATTACATGCATATTTATCACAATAATTCAGATATATATTCATATTTATCACAATAATTCAGATTACATGCATGGCTTATATAAAACAATTAAACATATACATTAAGATGCCCTTCTTCTTTTCCTGGTGGGATTCACATTTGTTTGTCCATTTACAATACGAAATGATGGATTAATCCAAATTCCCTCATCATGATCATCTCTAAGATATAAACCATTATCAGTTTAATCAATTTCATGTGGTTGTTGTGATGTTGTAAATAAAAGATCATTACCAACATCTTCATCATTATTGTTATCATCACTTATTTTTATTGGTCGATAGGACAACATACCATTTATCATCTGATCATCCTATTCTTTGGTATAAAATGTGTAGCCGTTAATAACATAACCAGTGTAAGAAAAGACATGTAAGCTCGGACCATTTGCTAGCCACATATATATCTATTTGAAATTGATCTGGGGTCTATATCAAATTTTGACTTTATGTGATTTTTTAACCATGTTATAAAACTTCGATTGTGCTCTCAAGTTATCCAATTTTGATTCCTATTCATGTTCAAACAAGATAACTGATCCATGTGTATTGTAACATACGGTTGAACCTCATCATCATTGTGCAGAACATACAATTGTGCCTGCTCCCATTCTATCCTTGATATAGTCAGTAGTCTCCTTCCAATTATCTCTTCTCCTGATATTCTTCCCGAATGACGAGACATGGAAGCCCTATGGATTTCAACATTTGACAAATATTCAGTACAAAATTCAGCAGCCTCTTCAACAATGTATCGTTCAGCAATACAACCTTCTGATCGACTTCTACTTTTTATGTACCCTTTTAATATTTTCATATATCGTTCTATCAGATACATCATCTCATATAAGCTGGCCCACAAAGTTGTGTCTCCCTTAACCAGATGAAAAGTAAGGTGAACCATTATATCAAAAAAACGATAGTGGGAAATACATTTCAAGGTCACACAAAGTAACAACAATTTCCCTCTACAATGTCGGTAATTTCTGAGGGTCGATCACTTTACTACAAATTTCCCTAAAGAAGAAACATAATCTAGTTAAGGCTAGTCGAACTTTTTAAGGTAAAATGGAACGTATACCTATTGGTAGCAAATGCTCCATTAGAATATGACAATCATGGGTCTTCAAACCTTTTAACTTGAGGTCTTTCATACAAACCAAATTTTTAATGTTCGAAGAGTATCCTTCTGGAACTTTAACTTCGTGTAGAAATTTACATAAAACAATTTTTTCCTTTCTAGATAGAGTATGAGCGGCTGGAGGTAGATATGTGCGATTTCCTTTCTTTACTGGAGCCAATTCATTTCTATTCCCATATCGACCAAGTCCAATCTTGCGTTGATGTCATCTTTAGACTTTCCTGGAACATTGAGTAACGTACCAATAACACTATCAAATACATTTTTTTGTCAATATGCATCACATCGAGGAAATGTCTTATATACCAATGACTTCCAATATGGCAATTCAAAGAAAAATTGACTTTTTCTTCCACACAGTTTTGAACCAGTTCTCCCGCAAAAGGTTTGTCAATTTATTGGTCAAACCTTGTACTTTTTCAAGTATTTGATATCTAGTCGGTGCTAAAGGAGCTTTACCTTCCTCTGATTTTCCATGAATGCATTTCTCCATCCACGATACTGATGACTATAAAGTAAAAAATCTACGATGTCCAAGAAACACATTCTTCTTACAATGTTTCAACCGCATCCAATTTGTACGCTCTTCCCATATAGGACATGCACACTGAACCTTTAATGCTATATCCTGATAAATTACCATATGCTGGAAAATCATTAATTGTGCCGAACAACATCAGCCCCTCAAATTGAAAACATTCTTTCTTATACCCATCATAAACTTCCACACCTGTCTCCCACATACGTTTTAAATCTTCGATTAGAGGAGTCAAGTATACGTCGATATCATTCCCCGGTTGTTTGGGTCCAAAAATTAACAGAGACAACATCATAAACTTACGCTTCATACATAACCATGGAGGTAGGTTATATATTACCAAAATCACAGGCCACGTGCTATGTGAGATGCTTTGAAGACCATGTGGATTCATTCCATCAGTAGAAAGTGCAAGTCTTAGATTTCTTGACTCTATCCCGAATTCAGGATACTCGTGATCAATTTTTGCCCATTGTGGGGAATCTGCAGGGTGTCGAAACATTCCATCTCTAATTCTTTCATCTGCATGGGCATGTCAAAAGTGTTTTTGAATCTTCTTCACTGCGATACATGCGCCTAATCTTGGTATTATAGGAAAATACCACACGACTTTTGCTGGAGTCACTACAAGAAATTGAACGTTTAGCGACAGTGAAAATCTGTAGGTAAGTATATAAAAACCGTAGGATAGGCCAAAATTACCTATACCGACGGGTTTATTTTCGTGGTATATAATTGCCCAATGCCTACGATTTTCCCCGTGCTATAGGCTATGTGACAGAATTTTTTCCGTTGCGGTAAACATTTGATTTTACCTAGGATATTCATGTTGGTATATACTTAGCCATAATTATATAAAAATTATACCTATGGTTTTGATTCTGTTGTTATACATTTAAGTGACAACTTTTTTCTGTTGGTATAAGTTTTAAGAGTAAGTAATTTATTATAAATATTAATTTTTTGTTATCAACAAAATTATATAATAATTTAAAATTTTTTTATAAAATTAACCAAATATAAATATACAATGAAATATATAATATCTAAGACTCAAAATAAAATAAAAGGGTGTTCATCGTATATATTAAAAATTAACATAAAGTCTTACAACGATAAAACAAAACCCTAAACCTCAAAAAAAATAGACATTTAAAATAGACATCTTGTGTCATAATAACAATCTCAAAAAAAATTAAGAAATGAGTCCACTAAATTGCCAATATTCCATCTTCAACAGCAAATTAGCTTTTAATCTTCACCTGCAATCAATTAAAATAACAAATGAATAAATACACGATTCCAGATAAAAAAATTACTAATAAAATAGAGAAAAATGTTAATGATTGAATTAAAATTAACTAATACTATCTAATTACCATTTTCATTATTTTCGTTGTTGTTTGGACTAAGTGAATTCAAATGGTTTTGAACACTAGTAGCATCAGGAACCTATCACAAAAAAATAGAAAATATTACTTATGAAAAAATACCATTATGGAACTTATGAAGTTTAGTTGGATAAGATTAATAACTTATGATATACCTGTCTTGCAGCTTGTATTATATCATTAACATCTGCTCCAGAAAATCGATTTTGAATTAAAGTCATTCACATTTGCTAATAAGTTTTCCATATTCTTAACTCTTATCGGCGCAACTCTTCATTTTCAGATGCACAAACCTTCGATTTTTTAGAATGAGGAATCTTGCCCATACAATCGCACACGTCCGGTTTTTATCAGGTCCTTGTACTTTGATAAAATATGTCATCCTTCCAAGACATAGAACCTGTGTGTCTTGGGTTGATTGAGAAGTTCTAGCCTCAGTATTTATGTTTTTTTAGTTCTTCCTAAAAATAAAATAAAAATTATTAATGATTGAAAATACCAAATTGAAATTGACATTCAAAGCATCTAGTACTACAATAAGAATCCAATTAAAAACTTCAACATTGCATATAGGCTAACAAATACAAAATCTCCTAAAGAGTCAAGTAAAAATCCAATACAATCATCATACATTTGAAAATAAAATTAAGCACTTTGTCAAATTTTAATTTATTACACACTTTATATATTGGTACCGTTTAATTATTATCAAAACTTACAATCAATCTTGCAGCCTTTTATTGACAATTGTTCATCTTTACGAGTGCGGGTATCAATGTAAATCTCTTTTACGTCCAGGCAACACTCCTTGCCTTTTTTTATCTACAACAAATAAATAAGTTAAATGCATTTCATTGTTAATTTAAATTAAAGCCATAAAAATAGAAATAGAAATAGAAATAAACCTTCTCATCAATAAATTTTGGAGACTTTTTAACCCATACAATGAACATCTTCAAACTTAGCACGATTATTGCCTATTAATTTTACTTATTTTCTGCAATTGATATAAAATATTGTCTAAATAATAAAACTCTTTAATATATTACTCATAATCATATACGACTTACTTGTCCTTCATCAGAAAACCAATGATGAACCAAACCACGATATTGATTTGGGTCAAACCCTATCCATCTGGTACAAGAGATGCAACTTCTTCTTCTGTTTTAGTAGGGTCATATGCCATTGACTTTTAGATCACCCTTCCATTGCCTCCATTTCTCATTCAGCTCAGATTTTAACATTTCTCTTGTTAAGTCATTTATTGGAGGAACAAACTCAAATTTACTCTACACAATAAGAGATGTTAAAGAAACATGTTATATTAGTTAAATGTATTCTTACAGTTATCAACATGTTATGATGTAGTTTGAGTGTGCTAAACATCTATATTCTTTAAACTATAAGTATAAATTATAAATTGTTAATCCATCAAATATTCCTAACATCATCATTGTACATCAAAACCTGTAAGAGCACAAAAACTAAAAAAACATTGTTAATTGTACATCTCAATTGACTTCTTAAAAAAAATACGTTATATTAGTTAAATGAATAATCATAATACCTCTATTAAATTTCAACATTTCTTCTTTGTAATCATTTGGTCATGACTTTCCATGACTTGTAGTCGATAGGAGCATATTGGTACCTTCTAGCTACGCTACCAATGAAACAGTTAGCAAGTTGTCCCTTCCTCACCAATGGGTCGACCATATTGTCAAATTAACGATTATTAAATCACCATCTTCCCTTTCCCATACATCTAACATTTTTGTAGGACCTCTAGCCCGTTTAGGCTCTACTTCTACAAACAAAACAAAAGGACAATAACACTATGTGTGCATATAAGTCATAATAAAAACAATATAAATAAAACTTCAAAAACAAGAATATATAATTAATACCTTTTTCATGTCAGATCTTCAACTTCTATATCAGAGGGAATTGAGTGAGATTCTATAGACTCATGTATGACACCTTCTCCATGACAAGGACTAGAACGAGTTTCTGCAACATTACTTCCTTCTCACATTGGTGAGTTTGTATTATTAGAAGTAGACTGAAATCCTTCATTATCACTTGCTCGATGTCGAATATATTAACTTTCTTCTTCGAGCCATTGCTTCTCTAACACAAAATTATAAATGAGTAACTTGGACAAAAATCAAAAAACATAGACAAATCTAAAAGTATAAGAAAAACACCATAGACAAATCTAAAAGTATAAGAAAAAACATAATGTATAAAATCATGCACAACTAGAACAGACTTCATTCGTCTTCCTCATCATCTTCATCATATCCATATTATCAACATCAACAACTTTCAAGCCTAACCAAATCATTAACATTTGAGTAGCTTCACTTGTATTGCCCATTAGTTGCCCATCTTCAACTTCAAGCCTAACCAAAATGTGGACTTTCATAAAATTGAAAGAAGAATTTTCAGTACACTGTCAAATAAAACATTTTATATATTGTGAGTATTTAACAAGAACATTCAAAATATTCTATATATATATGTTTTGCTTTGAATCCACAAATCTTCACTAATATACATATACATATCATCATATTTGTAGTGATAGTATAACTAATTTGTTATATTGAATGGACAATTTCGTGATCAGGTGTATAGTCTCAATCTCTCAAGTACACACCACTCTGTATTGCTATCACGCTCGCAAATCCCAACAATATATAAAGTATACACTAAATATAAAAAAAACTAAGCTACTCAAGTAACCCAGATTCCCTACACGGAACGAATAAAGATACCCAATAGACATTCTGGCAGCAGGCCTATTCAGTCAGTAAAACTTCAGATGTAGAAAAAGTTTGTATATGATTCCAAAAACACGAATCCTAACACTTCCACTCATTTCTTTCCCAGACCTTGAGTGTCACATAGTATCTAAGTTTTACACTATCAAACTCAACCCTTCCATATCCCATTATAGTATTATAATTCCCCCTCAAACACCAAGTTTGAAATTCTCTAAATACAATTAATTATGTAAAGGTAAGGAAAAAATTACTAAATTATTCATAAATGTATATAACTACTTAAAAGACTCCACAGTCATCTTTTATTTATTCAAAACACACGCGTTACAAAAGAGAGAGAAAAAATAGTTTCATAATCCATTTACATATCCATATACATCAATAATCTAAGAAGCATGCTTCCACAAAGGATCTTCTTCTCTTCTTCAAGTTATATATAAAATCAACACTAAACTCTAACATTTTCCAATATCTATCCTTCAAAATACAAGACAAGATTCACAGATCTAAATTTTGATTTTTAGACAGATCTTTATACCTCTCTCTAATTACAGCAAATCCACACAAGCCAACTATCATCTCAGTAAGGTGGCTTCCATGAGCAGCCCAAGCAGAGCTGCCTCATGTCCAAAGCAAGAGCTGCCTCATGTCCCTTCTGCCTAATATCCTTCATTCAAAAATTTCTCTTTTTTTTTTTCTCTTCATATTCATTCAATTCTAGTATGTATGGCTTCCATTTTCTTATGCCCATTATGAACTTGCAAGAGATAACATATTCAAGTTTTTGGGAACCAATTGATGGAACTGACATAAATTTAGTTAGGAGTTTTTGTAATTAGACAAATTGAAAATAACAAGGCTTGTTCACATGGTCATTCATACAAACTTTCTGTAACTCAATTTTATACATAATACAAACATTTCTAGGCTAGTCGCTCACAGCAGTCATTATCAGAACTCAAAACAGTGGTGTGAGAAAGAATGGTGGTTCAAAGAAATTACTAGTGGTGCGAGAACGGTGAGACGACGGTGAGTGCAGCTCGGGTTCGACGGCGCGACTGGTTCGACGGCGTGTGCAGTCTCCGGTTCGACGGCGATCACTGTGCGCGACTGGTTCGACGGCGAGTTGCAGCTGGTTGATGACGGCGAGAATGCGAGAAACGACCGTGAGTGAGAACGGCGAGAGAAGGAGTAGAAGACACGATTTGGGCTCAATTGCGGGGCTCAGATAGGGCTCAGATTGGGTGAAAAGACAACAGTTTTGGAGTTTATGTGTTTTGATAAGAAGGGTTTAGTTGGGACTTGGTACTCATTAGTTTTATGGCTCTATTATTTTTATTTTGGCTCCATAAAATTTGTTTTTGCCTCCATTGAAATTTGGATTTTTATCTCATTAATTTGTTTTACTCCTTTGAAAAATTAAGATTTTTGAGCTCTCTAATTGATGAATGGGGTCATTAAAAAAATTAGGTTATTTTTGCCTCTCATTTGAAATTTTTTTTTGACTTAATCGTGAAAAGTTTGTACAATTTAGTATTCACGAGAACAAATATAAATATTATTGGCTCCTTTAAAAGAATATTATAATTTTTCAATTTTAATGTCTATAACCACAGATTTAGGTGTGTAACTATAACATTAGTGCAATTTATGTTCACTGAAGGGTGATAAGACACCTATACCAACAAAAATTAATTTATCTGTGGGGATAGATTGTCTATACCTACAGTTTTTAATTTTGTCATTATAAGCTTCTGTAGGTATATGTCTGTTTTCTTGTAGTGAGTAGATTTTTTCTTCTTATATCGAGAGACATTGCATTTCAGACA
>PGTU02001870.1:0-10597 GCA_002896215.2 Cicer echinospermum
TTATTCATATTTTCATATTTTTCAAGTAAAATATAATTAAATAGGGGCAGCTGTAGTACCCTAATTTTGTTCAATTTATTTAAAAATAAATCAAAAAGGAAACATATATTAAAAAGGGAAATAAAGTAATTAGGCTCATCAATTTACAACACCAAATCAGTTTACAATTACAATTCTAAAATTAAATCAAATTACAATTACAATCAAATTACAATAAAAATTAGGTCAAACTTTTTCAAATTAAGCCTTTGGCTCTGCTTTGTTGTTGTTGTTGCCTCTATGTTTCTGATGCAGTGTTTGGCCCTGTTTTGTTGCTGCCTTTCTGTTTCAGATGCAGTGTCATTGACCTTTGCTGTAACTATTTTGAGAAACATAAAAACATAATTTTTTAAAATCAGTCTTGGTACACATTGTGCAGAACAAAAAGACAAAATTTTGAGTTTAAAAAAATAAACTAAGGGACAAATTAAAGCTCAGCAACAGAACAGATCAAAACAAATAAGTCAAAACCATGAATGCATCAAAGGTGCAGAAAAATCAAAACAATCAAAACATCAAACAGGAAACTGATGGAGAAGGACCAAGGCAGACAAAGAAAGCAACTAAACAAATCAAAAACTCTATAAAAACACCTTATCAATTTCAAAAAAGAAAAAAAATCGGAGTTTAACTAAAAACACACACACACAAAAGAGGATGAACACCACAGATAAAAAATACACAAAGAAATAGGAAGAGGAAGAAATCAGAGACCAGTAACAACAACAAATAGAAATCACAGGTATTTTTATTTTACAATAAATCTGTTTCAACATCTTCATCATACAACTAATATTTCGTTTAAAAATGTTGTTTTTATTTTATTTATAAAAATAAAAATTAATGAAAGAAACTTATAAAAATATGAATAAAATTTCGAACCTGTGCCTGATGTCACTACCGTTCGCCGTCGACGTCTTTTGTCACTTCCATCACCGTTGACGCCTTTATCACTGCCATCACCGTTGAGCGCCTTATCACTGCCATCGTCGTTGACGCCATTTATCACTGCATCGCCTTGTTGCCTTTGATCACTGACCGTCGCTGCTTCTTTCTCTTCTCTGTTTCTGTGTATGCTTATATCCTTACAGAGTCTCATTTTTGTGTTTGTTTCCCACTAATGCGGCCGCTCCACATTGACATGAAACTAGGGTTTTTCTAGTTCTGTTTTTAACCCGGTTTGAACTTTGCTTGGCCGCCTCCTTAAGATATAGCTAGGTTTTCTATTCCTTTGTTTTACCTGCCTGTGGGCGCTCCTCTTTGTTTGACCAGCCCAAATCTACTCATTTTAATTTCAGGCTCCAAATCTATATTTTGTCTCAGCCCAGAACCCACCCATTTAGATATTTTACTAAATCTCAATCACTTTTTAATATTTAAAACTACAACCCATTTAAATTTTAACTAATTCTACAACTCATTTTTATTTTACTTAATCTCAACCCATGTTTATTTTACTAATCTCAAACTCATTATAAATTTTAATAATCTCAACTCATTTTTATTTTACTTAATCTCAACCCATTTAAATTTTAATAATCTCAACTCATTTTTATTTTACTAATCTCAACTCATTAAAATTTTACTAATCTCAACTCATTTAAATTTTACTAATCTCAATCCATTTAAATCTATTCATTTTACTTTTTTTATTTTAAAAAAAAAAGGGTTTAATTTTCTTCATAATTAAATATCAATTTCATCATAAAAATACAAATAAATATTATGTTAAAGATTAATTAGATGTGACATCTTTTAATCTTTGAGTTGTTAGGACACATGTGGTACAACTTGATAGTCCTAAAACTCTCTTTATTTATTTATTTATTCATTTATTTATCTTAATGAACTAATCTAAAATCGATTTATTTATTAGATGTAACTTTTTTTATCTTCGAGTTATCAAAACACAAGTTGTACTACTTGGTGGTTTTGAAACTCAATTTAAAAATCGAGAACAATAAAATATTTTTAGAGGATTAAATTAGATGTGACATCTTCTTTATTCCTTGAGTTTTGGGACACCAGTTGTACAACCTGATTCGTCTTAAAACTCGTATTTTAAAGTATTTATTCAAATTAAACTATTTTATTTTTTCTATTTTTTCAAAACATTTTTTTATCACAAAACAAATTTTCTTTAAAACACACTCAACACATAAACATTTTCTACATCAAGAACTACGTAGCTTTGATTTCTCCATCGCACCGGGAGATACGTAGGAGCAAGATCATATTCTTGTCAAGCACATAAATAAAAATTTCTTTTTTTGTCCTTTATTTGTTAAGTACATATTTATTTCAAAAATCATATTTTAAATATAGTAATAATTGTTATTCATATTTAATAGTAAAGAAAAATAAATATACTTAAGTTAAAATTAATCTTGCACAATTAATTATAGGTAACCGTTTTTTAACGGATGTCGTAGGGTGCTAATACCTTCCCTACGCATAATCGACTCCCGAACTCAAAATTTGGTTTCAAAGACCACATTTTTTTATTTTTACTATTTTAAGGGTTTCCCAATATTTTCCCTATTTTAAAATAAATTTTGGTGGCGACTCCATTGATTTCGAGAAATACTCGAAATTTTAGGCCGCGACAGCTGGCGACTCCACTGAGGACATTTTAGAGAGTCAGGCCTAATAAATTAATTGTGCATAATTCTTAACTTTTTTATTATTATTTTTGTTTGTTTTTCATTTTCTTTTATTTATTTTTATAATAATTAGTTGATATTATAATATTTTTTAAGTTTGTAGATCATTTTTATTTATTTATTTATTCATGTACTTATTTATTTATTTATCTATCTATTTATTTATTTATTATTTATTATATGTTTATTATCGTTATGGAGTTATTGAATCATACTTATTCTACACCCTACACTTTAATTAAGACACACACTTATGAGTGAAACCTTACACCCGGGTTTGAACAAAACTTAAGTTTAGTTTCAAGGTTGTGTAGTGGTAGCCTTCTGGATGTACATCCTGTTTGGTTAGCATGAAATCTCACCTAGAGTTTGATTGGTTGAGGGTATTGTCACTCCAAATAGTTACCTATTGTTGTGACAATATTCCAAAATGATTATTGGCTCTAGGGACCGTGTTTAGAACTATAGAGCACCATTGTGAAGATTCACTACATAGCCATAGACCCTTTCATTTAAGAAATTCATATAAGGAAAAACACCTAATACATTCATTCAAATGTTATATATTCACAACAGTATTCTACAAAATTGCATTCATATCTGCATGACATTGTTTCTTTTGGAAAATGAACTGGATTTTGCTCAATTTTCAGGATTGTTGGGGAATCATAAGAACTTAGTCACGTTTAATTAAAGTGGACAATGGGATTGGAAAAGAGAAAACTTTAGCTTTTGAAGTTTAAACAACCTGATTTGAAAAGTTTAAGAGACATTAGCAATCAAATGAATAACTATACAACGTGAAGAGTTTCTTTCCGCAAATTATTGGGAAGATCCTAAATCTCTTGCAGTAAATGTGCAAATAGGGGCACTGCACGGCGTTGGTCAGTATACACCCTTCTTAAGATGTTTCACCTTTCAAGACTTTTCAGTTGGGCCCGACATTAGAGGAATTTGAGCGAATATTGGGTATTCCCTAGAGGGAAATCCTTATCGATATACTGGGCAACCACCAAGTTGGAGGCAATTTCGGAGTATTGAAAATCGATATAAGAGAGTTGGCAGTACAAAAGAAGAAAAAGGAGCCATTCATGGTTCTTCAAGAAAATATCAGAGCCAAAAGTGCCACGATTTAGCGTTAAAAGAATAGAGTGCTTTTATAGACGTTTCGGCTCTAATCATCTATGGTATTGTGTTTTATTCCCCAAACCTTGATAATTTTGTGATTTTGCTGGCTATCAATGTCTTCTTATCTTTTAACAAACATAAGCAAAACCCAGTTCCCGCGATTCTGCTGATGTATTAACTACTCTCTACACTATGCGACATGAGAAGAAAGGGGAACATTTGTGTTTTTGTCAGTGCTGTATATCTGGTTAGTCTCATATGTTCAAGAAAGGGTATCTATGTGAATTAAAGATAATCGTGAATGGGCTCAAAGTATATCTTAGCCTTACTGGAGACACAATTTCATGGTATCACAGAGAACAGGGTAGAGGAAGAATATGTCAATGCCGGAGATTCCCAATGTGCCTCTCATGGGAACCCAAGGATGTAATAATTACAAATCCGCGGTAGCTTTGAGACAGGAATGCATCTATTGAATGGAAGCCTATATGTGGAAGCAGTTGTGACAAAATCAGCAAGCTCTGAGAAGAACATAAAAAGGAGTTTGAAGATTAATAGTGTTGGACTTTAGTCCTCTTAATCCTAGTTTGACCATAATTAACAAACATACAATGTTCAACATTCATCCATGGATAAATCTATATATTTGAATTGAGCAAGATTTCCAGGACAAAACAATCCAATCCTACACACTTGGAACATATTCTTGGAACACAAGAAATCAACAAAAGTTGATTTTTGACTGAGTAAATCGATTGGGAAACTCGCATTTCATAACAAGGGTGTACGGAACACAACTGTGATGTGATGGTATAATCGACTGGCAATCGACTGACTAAATAAGAAATGAAAAACTGCACAAGTCAGTGCATCCTATTTTACAGGCTAATCGATTGACAAATCGATTATACATTCACAAGTAAACCTGATGAAACATAAATCGATTGGGAAATCGATTGTACAAGTCACAGTGAACACTCCAGTTTTTGGGTATCGATTGCAATCGATTGCTCAACGTACTTTTGAAAAATAACTTCACTGTGACAAACACAATCGATTTGACAATCTAATTGTGTGAATTCTCAATCAGTTAAGTTTGGTTTGCATCGATTGGGAAATCATTGAACTAAACGCCAGGTAGAACTTCAGGCAAATACACACAAATACGATTGGCACATTCGATTAACATCAAAAATAGCTGAGTCACTGACTTAAACCCAATCGATGCAAATCGATTGAAAGACTTTTGAAATCACAGTGAATTGAGCTTATTGCAAATCGATCTAGTATTTGTTTAATCGATTATGAACTTAACTTAAAAATCGATTACGAAATCGATGGTGTGATTTTTATACTTTGAACATAATACCTCAATCGATTACGAAATCGATCATATAAAGTCTTAAGCATAATCACGGAAAAAGTTTTGTTTAAAGAATCGATTGGTAAATCGATTGGCTTATGTAGTTTCAAGATTCAAGAAAACAAGACACGCGATAATCGATTGCAAAATCGATTAGACCTGTTTTTATTACTTTAAGAAATCGATTGGCAAATCGATTGATTAAGATGTTTACAGAAACTATATAAACTGTCTTCAATCATTCTTTCACAACAATCTGAATAAACACTTTGAATATTCTTTGATATACACAAGAACCTCTCAATACACACTTGTTAACACACTGAGATTGCTTTTTCAGATCACAGCCAAAGAGATTATCAACAATCATGAGAGAGCTGGAAAAGTGATCTTGAGAGACAAGACCAATGTTATTATGAACATCCTTGAATATTCAATTTCGTAAGAAGCCACAATTTGACCAAGATTGAAGACTTCTTTTTGTTCTTCCTTTATTTACGTTTGTATAATACTTTGAAAAGAAACGAAAGGGAGAAAGCCAGCTTGAAAACTGGTGGCATACTTTCTTGGCTGAGAGAGCTCAACAAGAAAAGAGTCGTACTTTGATTCTGTGTTAGATTGCCTGAGTATCTACAAGGATCAGAGGGTGATCAATAGGGAAAGGAGATCATTAAGATAGATAGGTTTCGGGATGAAACTGGACAATCTGTAATTGATTCTTTCTATTGGAGAAGAAATCTGAAATCCGATTGGATTGTCAGGACTGGATGTAGGTTGTCTCGTTGACAACTGAACAGGATAATTCTGTGCAATCTCTTCTAACCCTTAACTCCTTTTATTTTTTCTATCTTGCAATATTTGTAATGTGTGATTAATATAGATGCATGTTAAACATATTCTGTGTTAGGTTAATATTGTTAAAACTGAATAATTTGACTTGCATCATCTTGGTTATATCTCCTATCATCTACTTGCACATTGCTAATCTTGTATGCCGCAATTTAATTTCGCTGTGGTATGAAATTGATTAATTTCTTAAGAACTGATACTTTGCGATTATTTGAGGTCATAATAATTCAAGCAATGGCTCAGAGCCTACTTTCGAGAGTAAAAACTCATAAAAGGATATGGCCTCAAACGATTTTCCTGGGAGAAGGCGCATCATTAGCCAAGAACTCCAGCATTCCACGAACAGCTATATGGTACTGGAAGCAACAGGATGCCTGAATATTCCTGGAAGCCAGTGGCATTATACAATCCTTGACGCTGTTGAAAACGGTCCTACATTCCCCAGATTTGAGGAACAAATGACGTTCAATGATTCTCAAGCCTAGAGCCGACTGGTCTGACGACGACAAAAAGAAGGTAGGTTAAAGTGCTAAGGCTAAGAACATTATAATATCTGCTCTATGTGCAGAAGAATTCTTTAGGTATCAAACTGCAAGTCAGCAAAAGAAATGTGGAACATTCTTTCAGAAACACATGAAGGGACCACAGATAGTGAAAGAGAGCTCGCGTAAATACACTTATGCACGAATAACGAATTATTCAGTAATGAAAAGGACGAATCCATCACGATCTGCAAACAGATTCACACGACATTGTGAACACTCCTCACGCTTGGAACAGCAGTGGATAACGAACAGCAGATTGGAAAATTATGAGATGTCTAACCAGAGAATGGCAGCCCAAATAAAGCCATAAGCTGATCATAAGATCTTAGCAAAAGATGAAACTGCAAACATTGTTTTGGAAAACTAAGGGAAACATGAAATGGAACTACATCGGCTGGACGAATCAGAAATGGAAAGCCGAAAGAAAGAAAAGGATTATCCCTGAAGGTTCAAGCCCATCAATCGAAAACTGAATCAGATAGCTGCTCAGATGAATCCAGTAGTGAACTGAAAGAGCCTGAAATCGGGTTGCTTGTCAAAAATTTAAAAAAAGTTCTGAAGAAGAAAGACAACAAATTCAGAAAGCCATCTAGCTCTAAGACTAGTGACAACAAGAAGACAATACATGCTATGAAGTGGTAAGACTGGTCACATAAAGTCAGAAAATGCTTACAAATTGCAGAACAAGAAATAGAGCTACAAAACCAAAAGGCAAGGAACCAGTCACCAAAACCAGAAAAGCTTATATTGCATTGGAACGAACAATGAAACGAATCCTCATGCCTCTTCAGATGAAGAAGAAGTCAATTTGTGTCTCATGGCAAATACCGATTCATGAATCAGAAAAAATGAGGTTAGTTCACAATCTAATCCAATCATATGATGAGCTACAAGAAGCTTTCAAATGAACTGCATGATGAATTAGTGAAATTCCATAAAACAGTTGTTGAGCACAAAGAAAATGCCTGAACAAATGAATATTGAACATAAAGAAATTGAAAATTTATGTGAACAACTGAAAAAGGATTCACATGAAAAATCTGCAAAGTGCATTGAACTTGAGAATACTGTTGCATCATTAAAATCTGATTTATTGAAGTTTGCTAATAGTAAAGATAAGCTGAATGTCATACTTAGCAATCAAAGACATGTTCATGAAAAAACTGGTTTAGGATATACACCAAATATGCATGTTAAAAGAAATAAAAATAGATATGGTATTGGTTATATGCAAACCAGAAATGTCAAACATGGTCAAAAATCTGCTATTGCTAAGAGTATGTATGACATCTTTACTAAACCAAACAAACATTCATCCTTTGATGGCAAATGTCATTTCTGTTGCAGAAAGGGACATTTTGTGTCAAATTGCAAATTTAAAAATTTAGCCAATAAAGGATGGAAGCAAGTTTGGATAGCAAGAAATCTGTGTTTGACACTAACCATCCAGGACCCAATTTAAATCTGGACCTAAACAAAATTCTGATTTTGTATTGCAGGTGTGCTTGACATCCACCGAAAGCAATCCTGGTATCTAGATATCGATGCTCAAAGCACATGACAGGTGACAAATCCAAATTCATTCCTTAACATTAAAGGAAAGGAGGCTTTTGTCAAATTAGTGGACAACAAGCACAGAGGAAAAAGATCATTGGGAAGTTGGTGACATAGGAAATGAATCACTGCAGTAATCAAAATGTGTTAATGTTGAAGGTTAAAAACACAACTTACTGAGTATAAAGCCAGCTATGTTTACACAAGGTTTTCAAGTAAGTTTTTCATCACAATCTTGCATTATTGAGCATAAAGATGACAAAACACATAAAGCTAGTTGGGGACATAGAATTAACACATTCTACATGTTTGGATTTTCAATTCTGTACCAAGTGCTATAATCTGCTTGTTATCGCAACTCAGATGAAACATGGCTTGGCATAAAAGAATTGCTCACATTACACATAAATCATTTGAATAAACTTGTCAGCAAACAGTTAGTCTTAGGTCTACCAAATAGGAAGTTTTCTAAAGATAGACTGTGGGATTCATGTGAGAAGAGTAAACTGGTTAAGACTCCATTTCCCTCTATAGACTTGGTTAGAACAAATAGAGTTTTGCAACTAGTTCACATGGACCTTTTGGACCTGCCCAAGTTAAGAGTTTAGGTGGAAACCTGTATGGATATGTGCTGGTTGATGATTATTCTAGATTCACATGGACTTACTTTTTGGCTCATAAAAGTGATACATTCTCAGTTTTTAAAAAGTTTGCTGCTTTAGTTCAAAATGAGAATGATCTGAAAATTGTTTCAAAAAAAAGTGATCACGGAGGTGAATTCCAAAATGATCTTTTTCAAAATTATTGTGAACTACATGGAATCAACCACATATATTCTGCCCTTAGGACACCACAGCAGAATGGGGTAGTGGAGAGGAAAAATAGATCCCTAGAAGAGTTAGCTAGGACCATGCTTAAGGACTCCAACCTACCTAAGTACTTTTGGGCAGATGCAATTAGTACAGCCACTCATGTTGTAAATAGAGTTCTCATTAGGCCTCTGCTTAAGAAAACACCCTATGAGCTTTACAAGGGTAGAAAACCAAACCTTTCCTACTTTAGAATCTTTGGTTGTAAGTGCTTTGTGTTGAACAATGGCAAAGAACACCTAGGAAAGTTTGACCCTAAGGCAGATGAAGGTATCTTTTTAGGATATTCCCAAACTAGTAAGGCATATAGAATCTACAACAAAAGAACAAAGACCATAGAAGAGTCAGTTCATGTAAAGTTTGATGAATCTTTTACAGAAAACTTGAACAAAACTCCTTCTAAGGTTGATGAAATTTTGGACGAAGTTGTAGAATCTGAACCATTAGAACAACCTATAGCTGACCCTCCAACTAGATCAGACCTTGTAGAACCTATAGAAACCTGTGAGTTGCCTAAGGAATGGAAGTTCAACATAAACCACCCTTTAGACAACATTATAGGCGATATCTCTAAAGGTGTTGCAACTAGGAGAAGCCTTAGTCAGTTTTGTAACTTTACAGCCTTTGTATCTCATATTGAACCTAAGAACATTAAGGAAGCCCTGTTAGATAGTGAGTGGATACTTGCTATGCAAGAGGAGTTAAACCAGTTTAAGAGAAACAAGGTGTGGAGTTTAGTACCTAGGCCAGAGGGTAAGCATGTCATAGGAACCAGATGGGTGTTCAAAAACAAGTTGGATGAGAATGGTGTGATAACAAGGAACAAAGCCAGATTAGTAGCAAAGGGTTATAGTCAAGAGGAGGGAATAGATTTTGATGAAACCTATGCCCCAGTAGCTAGACTAGAAGCCATAAGAATTTTATTGGCTTATGCTTGTATAATGGACTTCAATCTTTATCAAATGGACGTGAAAAGTGCCTTTCTCAATGGTGACCTTCAAGAGGAAGTCTTTGTTAGCCAAACACCTGGTTTTGAAAATCCTGATTTTCCTAATCATGTGTATAAACTCTCAAAGGCCCTCTATGGGTTATAACAAGCTCCAAGAGCTTGGTATGAGAAGCTCAGCAATTTCCTTATTCAACAAAACTTTTCAAGAGGAAATGTTGACAAGACCCTTTTCACTAAAACTACTGGAAATGATATCTTGCTTGTCCAAGTATATGTTATTGACATAATATTTGGATCTACAAATAATAAACTGTGGAAAGAATTTGAAAATTTGATGAAAGGTAAATTTGAAATGTCAATGATGGGTGAACTGTCATATTTCTTGGGATTTCAAATTAACCAAAGCAAGCAAGGCATTTTCATTAGTCAATCTAAATACTGTTTTGATTTGATAAAGAAATTTAACTTTGAAAATCTTAAGTCCATTGATACACCCATGAGTCAAGGAAATTTCTTAGACCGAGATGCAAAAGGTAAACCTGTAGATGTTACTAGATTTCGTGGTATGATTGGATCTCTGCTCTACCTTACAGCAAGCCGACCAGACATCATGTTCAGTGTTTGTATGTGTGCAAGGT
>PGTU02001874.1:0-11294 GCA_002896215.2 Cicer echinospermum
TTCCTACGCGATTACTACGACACACGGGGTTTCGATAACCATCATACGTACACACAATAAACAACACATAACACTTAACACCTTCATCTCAGTTATCACGATAAATCAAAATTCGAATCACTCAATCATAAACTCAAATCAAAACATGACTCGCGTGCCAGGCACCCTAATGCAATGCGTATATGCCAAAATGCATGGACTCGGAATTCCAAACCAAAACCCTCCTCGAAGGCAGTAAATCATAATTGTACCGCCTATCGCAGGCCAAAGTACCAATTACCGAGGTGCCACCTATCACGGGTCAGCACGATTTACTAAAATGCGTAAATCATAAACGTACCACCTATCACGGGTCAGTACAGTTTACCGAGGTGTCACCTATCACGGGTCAACACGATTTACTAAAAGAAAAAGCGGGAACCGTAAACGTACCGCCTATCACAGACCAGTACTGTTTACCTAGGTGCCACCTATCACGGGTCAGCACAATTCACCAAAAATGTAAATCGTAAATGTACCACCTATCACGGGTCAGTACAGTTACCATGGTGTCACCTATCACGGGTCAACACGATTTACTAAAATGTAAATCGCAAACGTACAACCTATCACGGGTCCGTACAGTTTACCATGGTGTCACCTATCACGGGTCGACACAATTTACCAAATGAAATGCATGAGCATACACAGACTCCATTCACAACAATCGTTAAGCAAATGCAGATATTAAAAGATTCCCCATTTTTTAATACCCATTTAACTGAAACGACTTTCAAACAACATTAATTAAATAAGTCATTAAGAGATTCCCCGTTCTTAATACCGATTTAACTTAATGATTTTCAAAACAAAACGTTAAGCAAAACAGTCATATTAAGAGATTCCCCATTCTTAATATACTTTTGACTTAAACGATTTTCTCGCAAAACATTCAGTAAACGAGTCATTAAGAGATTCCCCATTCTTAACACCCATTTACCGAATACGATTTTCAAAAACGATAGTTAAGTAACCGAGACATTAGAGATTCCCCCCATTCTCAACGCCCAGTTAACTTAAACATTTCCTCAATACACATTAAGCAAACCAGGTATTAAAGGTCCCATTTTTTAATACTCGTTTAACTCTAATGGTTTTCAAATTCCACAGAAACAAATTCAAACATATTTCACATTCAAACCATAATCACAACAACCAACCGATTAACAACATAAGTACGAACACAAATCACAAACGAACACAAAAATTCACAACTAAACCCCAGTACATCCAATTTCATTTTACACGAAACTCATCACTATAAACAAAACCTAACTCTTAAGGTTGTTACCCATAACGCACTAGTTTCGTTTTTTCCCCATCGATACATTTAACCCTAACAAATTTCCTTCCCACCAACCTACAGATAAGTCCCTTAATGCAAGCTAGAGGTTTGGAAGGAGCCCTTACTCTCAAGTTAGCTTTATCGAGAGTTTCCGGTTCCGCGAGAAATTCCGGTAAAATCTCCGCTCGCAACGCGTTCTCCAAATTAGTGCACTAGCACCGTAGCACGGAGGTGAGCAACTTCCCTTCTATCTCTTCAGAAATGAGGTTTGGATCTAGGAGACGGAGGGGTTTGTGTTTGGATCTCAAAAACCGTATTTCTTCGTTTTCGAATCAAGAGGAAGAGTGGAGTTACGAAAACGCTTGGTCTAACTCTCACCCCAGCCTTGGGTCATAGCTTTGAAGAAAAGGAAGCAACGAAAACGAAAAATGGAGAAAGGATGGATTTTTGGTTTTCATGCTTGCGTGACTGAGGAAGGAGATGGAAAATTTTGCTCTTCCTTCCTTCTATTTCTGCTTCCTATGCTTTTCCTTCCTTCCTTTTCCCTTCCTTCCTTAACTATATGAGTATACTATTTTCTTTTGCATTTTCCCTCCTTCACTAGTTTTGCACATTTCTTTTTCCCTCCAAGCAAACATATATATAATATCAATATAAATATAACTACTAACAAATCGTCTTTAAATCTAGATATTTATTAAATTACCTTTTCACCCGAAACGCCTTAAATTAACCGTAAAGTATTTACCGCAGTTAAATTCAATTTATTTATCGACGAGAAATTCTAATTGGCATCGAAATATCTTTTTGATTATAACACTCCAAAATATTATTAACTTTGGCTTAAAAGCCTCCGAGCCAAAATCCAAAATACATAAAAGGTACTTTAAAATTATGGGTCTTACACATTCCGCTCTTACCCTCTCTATTTGTTGCTTCAGATTTGCTTCTTGCCGATGGATGATTTCATGCTTTTCCCCAGATTTCTTTAGCAACTCTTTAAGCCTAAGACCTTCAATCACTGCATCATCCCTTTCTTGACGTCTGAGTCTTAACTCTTCATTCGCACCCCGCAAACAGATTCGAGTTCTCTCCTTGCTTTCTTCTTCCTCTCTTGCTCTTTTTTGTACTTTCTCAAGGATAAGGGATTGTTGGGTATTCTTATACTCCATATCTCTATAAGCCTGGTGAGCCATCTCCAATTCTTTTTGTAATTTTTCAATTTCTTGTCCTTTGAGAGCTAAGTCGGCCTCTAAATCTTCAGTGCTAAAAGAAGATTCTGTTGTTACTACCTCGGGAGTAATGATGGTGCTGTGAAAAGGCAACTTGACCTCTAATGCCCTCCTTTTCACCCAATTATGATATTCCTCTCCTATACCACAACTTCTAGGCCCTAATTCTTGTCCTCTTCTAACAACATCTTCCCAAGACTTACGTATTCTTCTCAACAAGCTAGCATCATAACCATCTCGTCCATGAATAACAAAAGATTTTGTTACATCCATTATTGGGGGTTTTGTCATAGGATAACCCAATTGTCTCAATGCAACATAGGGACTATAATTTATACACCCTTTGGTTCCCATGAGGGGAACATCTACGAAAACACCGCATCTACAAATCACTTCATTTATATCTTGACTTCGGGAGTACTATTGAATCGTTCTTTCGTGATTATTTGTTTAGAACGTTGGCCTTCTCCTTGCTCTAAGTTTTTAATGATGCATGTCTGGAAAAATATGTTTGACAAACCAAAATAGAGTATTGGCAGCAAAAATGGATAGGCCCCCCTCTTTCTATACGGAGTCTAGTGTTGTAGTAAACGTCAAGCCAAACTTCGTACTGGATTCTCCCCCTCTATGCTTGTAAGCAAAAAGACGTCTATCGCCATGAAATCCACAAAATCCTTAATAGTTGGAAATTAAAACAATTCCAATATATAATTAAGTCCTAACCATCCATGAAGGCTGTTCATTTCCATCTCTTGCTAAGTTTACTGCTTTCTCCTCAAGATATTATTTTATTGGAGAATCCATATTCAATATAATATCTTATGTTGTTATCTTATGTTCTTCTATTTCCTATATAGATATCAACCGTCGATCGTTTCAATGCCAATTGTGTATTCAGTGAGGATAGCTCGATCATCCATGTATATGTGTTTATAAAGAAGAAGTTTACTCTTTCCCTTCATCGGAATATCCCCATTATTCGTTCGACCTCCTCCACGTTGGGGCCACTGAATATGTCCTTAATAGTGAAACACCTAAAAGGAGATCATAGAATTAGGCCCTCTAAGCCAGGCCAACGCCGTAAGAGGCATCTACTGTATTACATTATACTTGCAAGTAAAATCACAGAATCTCTTACCGAATTTCCCCATTAAGATTACACGATTGTACTCTTCTTCAACATTCCGAGCAAGATTCTAATGTTGTTCAGCATCAGGTTTAAAGAACTATATCAATGGCAAGGTCTTTCTTAATGATAATATTTGAGCCCCATTTTGATCCCATTATTCCTGTGTTCAAAGTTATTCACAATCAAGTCATTTACTTAATTTGATATGAGTTTTGAATAATGATGAGTAATGATTTTTTCAAAGTAACCATGATAAGACTATGTCAGCAACAAACAAAAAAAAAGATGATCATGAGAAGAGTAAAAAAAAACTTAGAGCGGTCGCTATACAGCGGAGTTGATGAACATGAATATCATAGTGTAAGTGATTTTGGAACTGTACTGCGATTTATCTACCAATTTGTCCATCAGTGAACTCTTTACTAAGGGATTTTAGCTCTTCTAGTTTCTAAATTGTTTCCTGTATTGCACACAACTCATTAACAAATATTTAAAACGCTAATGGTAGCGTAAACATTATGTTGGATATATTCAAATATAGAAAGGTCAAATCTAGGCGACAGAGACTTTCATGGACATACAAGAATTGCTGATGTCATCCAGCAGATCTGTAAGATTAGTAAATGATCACTATCTACACAGTCTCGACTATTATCTTTAGGTTGCACTCAGCCGGATTCGTAGATTTTTGGTCAATTAGTGTGTGAATCGTTATTTAGGTATACTGTTACTAGAACTCTTAAATACTAAATAAAATAAATCACATGATAAAAATAAATTGACAAAATTACATATATTTTTTCATATCAACTAATATGACAAAGATAAAGAATAAATACACACTATTTGACAGTAGGAGTCTCTATATACGAACGAAATAAAATAAAAATAATAATAATACGCAAATCATCTTATATACAATTAACAAGATGAGTCATGACAGAATGAGTATATATGATTAACATCCTTCGTGGAGTGGAGTCCTTGCGATATCTGTATCTGTTAGTTTGCGACAAGTAGTCTGCACGCCGAAAATAGAGCCCTAATTAAATATTGTAGAGTCGCTATCAATTCGTGAACTGTGATAATTGTGCGAATTAGTGAAAACCAATTTAGAAATATAGGCTTAAGACCATTAAAAAGATTTGGATTCGAGATTACACATATAGGGAAATAAAATTAGTACATCAATAGACGGTTACGCTATAATTAACATATCGATACAAAACTATACTATTTACACTATGTCGTTTTTACCCATTAAATCGACATAATACAAAATTAAATTATTTACATTCAAGATTTTATATAATAATTATAATTATCTATAATTAATATTTTATCATAATAATAATAATAAAATTATAATAGTAATAATGATGATAATAATAATAAATATAATAATTATAATAATTATTCATTGATTATATTCCAATACCTCTATATGTTAGTTTTAAAGTTAAAGAAATAAAAAGTTTCATCCTTCCTTTTAAAACAATAACGTATGTAGACGTATGTGAACCGAGACAGAGCTAATAGAATCACGGACGGTGACATAATTGTTAAATGTATCTTGCTCGTAACGTTGTCAGGATTATGATCGCGAGCACATAGAAGGCCACCACCCGATTGAGAGTGAGTATGTAATAGTGGCTCCGGGATCGAGCGAGGATGTTTTCATCAGGCAACCTGTTTAGCCGCGCGTACACATTAATTCAATCCTAAGGCGAACTACACAAATATCTTCTGTTGATGATATTTTTTTAGTTGAGTAAGTAGCGTATTATGATATTAATATAGTTTGACAATAGTGATGATATATTATTTTTCTCAGCTTATATAACATCAATTTAGTTTATATGTTTTTATTATCTATTTTGTGTGTTGGCATAAGATAGAAAAATTATTAGATTACAACATTCTTTAAAAGATAAAAGCTTTACACATGTGAGTTTACTTTTTACAGAATACGGAGAAAAATAGAAAGCGAAATAAAATATATATAAAAAAAATATGCCAAAACAAACAAAAGACTAATAAGCAGAAAATTAGATGAGAAAAAAAATATATAGACAAAATGCTACCTTACTCCTGGAATTGTTGTTTTGCTAGACCGATTGTTTTCAAGACCAGATTTTTTCCTTCTCTTTGCAAAACTAATCTCTCTCTTTTTTATGTGCTCTCAATTTGTGTTTCAATTTGCTCCCTTTTGTCTTCTTGTGACCGACTTTATAGACTTTTGGATATAGATTTTCAAGACAAAGAATAATTGTCATTGATTACCATTAAATCTATTTGTTGGTTTCTTTTCTTTTAATTGGCCACCAATTTATACCGATTCTTATTGCTATTGATTCATTTCTTCGTTTTCTTTTCTATTCAATTGATCACCATTTATTCTGATTTTTATGACATCAATCAATTTATTTTTGTTATCATTTTCATTTATTTTGATCATCATTGCAATGATTATTTATGACCCATCAATTATTTCTTTTCAATTTTCATTTATTTTGTTCATCTCTGCAGCTCGATTTTATGACATCAGGTTCATTTCTTTTTCAATCTCCTTTATTTTTTAGTTCTTAATTATTATTTTATATTTAGAAATAGTTGACAAAAATTAGAGGCAACAAGAACCGAAAACACTTGTGATTGTTAAAAGCTTATATCCATAATTATTTATTTTTATTTTTATATTTATTCATATATATTTACATATTTATTATTATTATTATTATTATCCTTTTTTAATAAAACGTAAAAATCGAACAAAATTAGGTGTCAACACATATTAAGAAAAATATATAAATGAAAAAGAGAATATTACTTTTACCAAATTATCTTTATTACATATTGATGCATTATCAATGTAAAAAATGTATAGTAAAAAATGTTGTATTCATATAAGTAACAATTCAACCACAATTCCAATTTATTATTAACTGATATGAATTACTATTTGTACTAACATCCACAAATATATTTAGTATCATACATATTTATGATTATATTAAATAAGGAAATTTCTATATTATTATTATTATTATTATCTTATTATTATTATTATTATTATTATTATTATTATATTATTAATTTAAATAAAAAACAGAGTTATAATCTTTAAACAAATACATTGTAGGTATGATCTTTTGGTATTCAATAAGATGATAGTATATCAATTGAATTAACAATGTTTACTTACTGCTTGGTGAGATTGCTATAAAACTTTGAATTATAATTAAATAAAACCAGCCTTTGAACCATCACAAATTTTAGATCTCTTTGATATTATATATAAAATTAGAATTATAAAGCATATAAATAGAATATTCATGATCATATAATAATTAAAAACATAAAGAAAATTTATGCTCATGATTAATATAAATTAGTCAGTTTCTAGATTTCATACTGACATTGACATGAAAAGAAATTGTCAATTTACAAAGAATGAAGAAATATAAGAAAATAGGGAATTAAAGATATAAGGTGAATACTAATATGAGAAACGATAATCCTATCATAATCTTTATAGTTTATGTCAATTTCATAAAAAGATTTAATATAAAAATAACATGATGGAAAGTTCATATGTGTACTAAAATATACATATCTTATAGATAACTAAACGGTGTTAATCGATTTATTCTAAGATGCTTCTAATTCTACCAAAATGTGAACATTTTGTTTCTTTACATTCGTAGCTCTTATTCTTTTTGAGACTGAATTCTTTGAGTGGCGGCTATTAGCTAGCAGGCAAGGTGTGTATTAGAGGCAAATAGAATTTACTTACCTAATAATACCTATATATATGATTATGCATAAGTGAATAATGGGTTGATCTAGTACTGAAGGCACTAGTACATTGCGACCTCATTATATTTTATCCTTCTATTATTAATATTGGTTTTATTTTTTTTAAATTTATTTTTTAAAAAAAGAAAACAATAAAATTATCTAAATAATAATTTAGATAATTTATTAAGTGGACAAAGACAATCACGTAGCAGATTATCGTACCACATCAAACACCCATATAATAAAATCTATCACTATATCATTAAAATATAATTAATAAGAAATTTGGGTTGTTACACGTATCAGAAAGATCCATTCCAAAATGCTTAACAAAGGAAAAAGTTATGCATTATGATCAAACAAGCAAGATCAATCCTTAGATTGATAAAGCAACAAGTACAACCATGATAGACTTGATAAGACACTACAACTACACCTCCGAATAATCTGACATGAAACAGAGAAAAACATGACATCTAACAACTGTCAAATGTTCTCAAGTTTAGCACTTCTCAAAACAGAAGCGAAGATTTTTTTGGTTTTTAAAGCAAGAACATTCCTACCTTAAACAATACTTATCCACTAAAGTTAAAATTGGACAGTTGGATTTTCAATGGTTAGATGAATTGTTATCAGCCTTCATGAAATCTATAAAAGGAACCTTGAGGTCAAAGATAAAGAAAGAGTTTAAAGTGCAAGAAATCTATCACATATACAATCATACTTGAAAATACTAAATTTCTTCTATTAAAGAAAAGGCTCTTGTTTCGTTTCACTATATTTAAGGATCTATCTTGTTGAGTATTTTGCTAAGAATCCAAACTCAAACAGGAGTTGAGTATATTTAGATCCATTGACCTTTTTAAATCATCTCATTTGTAACTCAAGACAATTGTGTTGAAAATATTTTGAATGAATTGTAAAAAAACCCTTTTATGGTTAAAAGGTGATCAGTAAAAAACCATTTCTAAGATTGAAAGGTAACTGCTGGAAATCCTTTTAAGGTAAAAAGGTAACAAACTGTAACTGATCAAGATTGATCTAGAAAGTTAGTGTGAAAAGCAAGAACGATCTAGTTTGAACACTTTAGTGAAAAAACTCATAATTATGAGGACTTGAGATAATTCAACTTGGGTGAACCATGATATATTTATGTGTGATTCTCTTTCCCTTATCTCAATTTATTTATGATTAATTAACCATAGATCACATAGAGAAATTAATTTTGTGATTTCACTTACTAAAAACGTTATGCTTTTGTTGTGTTTTAAAAATCAAGATTGATCTTGAGTTAACTAAATTTAAATCAAACATAAATTAATTAAAAAGGGAGTATTATAGTTCAAACTCCACTTTTTTGTAATTGACATTGTAATTTCACAAACCATATATCCAATATGAAAATCAATTAATTGGTTTGGATTATAAAACCATTTTCAAAAGTCGGTTTGAGAAACACACGACCGGTTTTAATCCAATTAATTGGTTTTGTTTGAAGTTGAATTTATTTTATTATGTAAAAAAATCTATATTTCTTTATTTTTAATTTAAAATAACTTTTTTATTTATTTTCAAAAAGAGAGATTAACCTCAGCATAAATATGATTATAAAAAATATTATTCAGTAAACTATAATAGACAAAGTGATGTGACCTTTCATTACCTATAAATATTTCAAAGAAAACTTTAACTCATTTTTTATTTATACGGTCATTTTTCATGTAGTCCAAGTAAATACTTTTTAAAAAAAAAATAAAAACTACTCATTAGTCATTAATATCAGAGGATTTTTAGAATGTTTTTCTGTCATTAATATAAAAAAGGTATATTTTAATGCATAAATATTAATTAAATGTCATTATTATTCTTAATAACCATGTTTCCCATGCAATGGGATATGATGAGTTTTCTGAAATTTGGAGAGATGAGTGACAAGTGGAGATGAGATGCATTTCAGAAGGCACATACATCCATATTATCTGTAAAAACGATATAAAAGTAAAAAATCAAGTATTGATTGAGTAGAACAAAAACTATACATCTACTTAGTGTGTTCGTAATGTACAAAACTATTTAAAAATATTCAAATAATTTGGATTTCACTATACTAATTACATTTATTTTGATTTTTAAGAACTTTTTTTGTTATCAAAATCGGTTATTAGTTACCAATATCTTTAACACATTAAATATTTGTTTTACTTTAAATTATATTTAAAAACATATATAAAATCAATATTAAATATGTTTGACTATGAACAAGTGGTAACTGTATGCCTACTATACACCATTATGATTTTTTGAAAATAAATGAAAATATTTAATTCATACAACCATTTTCCATGTAACCCAATAATTACTATTTTTTGTTTCTAAAAAAACTCTTTTTAGTCTTTAATGTGAATGGTTTTTTATAAGGTTTTCCTGTCCTAAATATAAAAAAGGTACAGCTTTTAAAGTGTAAGGTACAGCTTTAAATGTGTAAAATTTTATTTAAATATCTTTTTCGTCTTAATTATTATTATATTTTCATGTAATCAGAATACGAAGAGTTTTCTAAAAAGTATAGAGATGACAGGCCTAGAAAGTTTGGATGAGATGCTGCATATATAGATGCATGTTATCTAAACAAAAACAAAATAAAAGGACAAAATTATTGGATGCATGGTTATGGAGGAAATAGGATTGAATAGATAAATTACTCTATAAAATTATAATAATCGGTCAAATTAAATTTTGAATTTTATAATTCATAATACATTTTAAAAATTATAAGATATTAATCAAAACAGTTTATATTTAAATTTTTATTTAAAAAAATATATGTAATAAATTAATTGAATATATGACTCTTTTAAATTGATATTTATTAATGTCATGTCAATAACTAATTTTTTTATGGACTAATAAATCAATAATTATAATTACTCACAAATTTAGTATTGATATAATACAATTTTATTGACAAATTTGTCTTCAAAAAAATGACATGCATTGAGTGTAGTTCTACGTCGATAACACATATTCAATTACAATGTTATATCAAAAAATTAAACTGCAAAAGTTTATAAAAGGAGTGTCTTGATTGATATTTTATAATTTCAAAAATATATTTGATAATTTGCAAAATTTAGAGATTAATATGTTTACAAATAGTTACAATTTAATGAATGAATTTGTCTAATTACTCACTTAACATCTATTAAGAGTGAACATAATATATATCCAGTTATAAAGAATTAACCATAGCTGCATCCAAACTATTTAAAAAATATTCAAATATTTGAAGTTAATTACAAACCAATTTCATTTTATTTTATGAATCGTTGTGGTTATACAACATTTAAGAACAGGTTAAAACCAATATCCATAATATAGTAAATATGTATTCTATAACAAATTCAATTTTTGAATATTTAATATACTAATTTTATTATTTATTTAAAAATTAATTAATCTTAAGTTATGAATAAAATTTCTAATATTATAATTTATCTATTATAAATTTATTAATAGTGGTGGTTAGAAGTTATTAATCATTGATTATGTTCTCGACTATGAGAGATTGTCGTCGAATTCCATAAAGTTGCCACAACTCCGTCTCATACCACCGTATTTGTCATTGGAGGTCCATGGTTGACCACTACTCCATTTGTTAGAACTTTGGTGGGCACCAATATTTATCCACAACCATATTATTGACCATTAATAAATAAATTATTTTATTAAAATTACTTTTTATATTTAAAAATTATTTATTTTCAAAGTTTACTGAAAATCATTTTAATAATAAAAAATATGTTTTTTG
>PGTU02001878.1:0-14013 GCA_002896215.2 Cicer echinospermum
AAAAGGTCTTCAATCTTTATGAATGTTGCTCTTCACAAATCTGGATATTCATGGATTGTTCTTGAGCACATTATCATTTTCTCTTAGATTGTCAACAAACTGTATTTGAGATCTGTAATCACAATTATGAAGTTGTTAGTTTGTTGTTATGAACCGTTTTTGAGAGCATAAGAGAAATTATGAAAGTTATGAAATGTTATGTAAAAGTTATGTCAAGTTATTAGAATAAAGATTGAAAGACATCTTATATAGTTTCTGAAAACCAACTACTAAATCGATTCCCAATCGATTTTGTAAAGTTATAAAATGAGCTAAATCGATTTGCCAATCGATTATCGCGATCTTGGTTTTCTTTAATCTTGAAACTATACAAGCTAATCGATTTACCAATCGATTCTTTTAAAACAACACTTTTCAGTAAAACATGTCCAGACCTGCATAAATCGATTTCCTAATCGATTGCTGGGAAACTTCTTTAATAAAAGTAACTTCAATCGATTACTCAATCGATTTGTCAAATCTCAGAGTTCACTGTGTTTTCAAAAAGTTTAATTCAATCGATTTGCCAATCGATTGGTTTCAAAACAGTGGCTCAGGTTTTTTGATGTCAATCGATTCGTCAATCGATTGGATTCAAAACAGTGACTCAGTTATTTGATGTTAATCGACTTGTCAATCGCTTTGGTGGCATGTTCCTGAAAAGGTTTTACCTGGTGTTTAGTTCAATCGATTACCCAATCGATTGCAACCAAACTTAGTCAAAATTGAAAGTGTTAACAATTGATTGTCCAATCGATTGTATTTGTCACAGGTGAGGTCATTTTTCAAATGATACTTTGTCAATCGATTTGCCAATCGATTTCCTCAGCACTGGAGTGCCACTGTGACTCATCCAATCGATTTACCAATCGATGTGTTACCATCAGGTTTGATTTGTGAAATGTTCAATCGATTTACCAATCGATTACCTCCAAATCAGAGGCTACTGACTTGTGCAGTTTTCATTTTTAATTAAGCTAATCGATTGCCTAATCGATTGTACATTTACAAACACTTAAGATTTCTTACACCCTTGTTATGCAATCGATTTACCAATCGATTTACATAGTCAGAATTCAACTTTTGTTGATTTCTTGTGTTCCAAGCAATTTGATACAAGTGTGTGTGATGTGTGTGATTGAATTGGTGTTCCTGAAATTTTGCTCAATTGAAATATTAGATTTATCATATTAAGTATGAATATTGTTGAATTGTGAATTATGTCAAAATTAGGAATCAAAGGATCAAAATCCAACAATCTCCCCCTTTTTGGCATAATTGACAATTCATACAATTGTAACTTGAGCATATCAAACCATTTCAAAATCATACCAAAGAAATCAATTTATAGCATTAAATATGTACCAAATCAGAGCATCAGAGCATGTGTCAAAACAACATGAGTATTATTACATTATTAAGTAACAGAGCAAAAAAACAACATAATCAGATCATCAGATGTCTCCCCTTAATAATGCAACAACATCAGATGCTCCCCCTTGATAATGCAACAACAATCATATTATCAAGTTATCAAGTTATAATTTTTCTCCCCCTTTGTCAATTAAGGCAAAAAGGCAGAAAACAATTCCTCCCCCTATGTTAAAGAACATAAGCATAGGAATTGAAATCATATAACTTGTATATCAGATTAAAAAAAAATTCAGAGCAATTACTGAGCATAACATGATTAAGATAACTGAATGTAAACAACATGTGCAGTGCATCAGATCAAACAAACAGATATGCAACAGATGTAGTATGGCAATGTTTATATGATAACAATTAATAAATTTGCTCATACATATATATTATTAATAAAACAGAAAACAACAAAGCAAAACAGCAAAACAAAATAAGATATCACAAATAAGGAACGACCATCTAATCTCCTAAAGTGGGCTGGTTCTCACTATCATCCAGGGGAGAGGTAGAGACCGCTGTATTATCCTCAGCAGGTGTCTCCTCACCGTGAGTCGCAGACCGATCTAGAGGATCTGGCTGTGGTTCCTCAGTTGCTTGTCGACCAATATGCGCTATGTCTTCAAAAGATAGCTTGAGACCTAGATGCGCTTGAATTGCAGCAACATCCTGAACAACTGATTTCAGGGATGTTTGGATAGATGTCAAAGTAGCTTCCATCCTTGCATTAGACTCTAGTATTTTGGCGTTGTGTTCCATCTGAGCTGCCATAAATTCCATCAGTTTTGAAACAAATGCAGGAGTCTCAGCTGCTGATTCAGTGGCCTGTGGAGGAGTTGGTTCAACATTTGGCATTGGTCTAATCCAAACATTATCTACTTTCTTCAGTTTCATCTGATTCACAATCGCTTCGCCGAAGATGAGTGTAGTCTTTGCAGATTCTTCATTCAACAACGATACCTTGAAGTGCTTGAGAACCTTTGTAACCAACTGCGGATAAGGCAACATGAGCTTACTGTGTGAAGCTTCTAACATGTGCCTTAGCACAATCCATGTCCAACTCATCTTAAGTTCCTTGGACAATCCCCATAACAATATAATATCAAGCTTCTGAACAACCGCATGATTTCCTGATCGAGGTACAAGCATTCTTGTTAATGTATACATGAGCATGCGTTGCTGTACCTTCATCTGACCAATTGGCAATGAGATAGTTTCCACAAAACCATCAACCATGATGTCTTTCACTGCAGTGTGCCTGTCCAGCGATGCTTCCCAACCTTCGTCAGCTGCATCCGCATCAGAACTGCCGTCTATTGATTGTCCGTGAAATGGCAATCCTGTCAACTCAGCAAAGTCTTCAAAAGACATTGATAACTTTTTACCTTTAACCTGAGTTTTGAAACCGTCATCAGTGAGCTTGAAATTTGCGTAAAATTCCCGTATCAGTTTCGGATAGCTGTCCAAAGTAGATGAAAGAAAACCTTCAAGACCATGAAATCTCAGATGATCTTGGAATGTGAAGCCTTCTGTATCAAAGAAACCAAAGTCTAGGGTTCTGCCTTCATGAATTTTCCGTTTAAGAAACTCTGCTGGAATGGTAACTTCTACATCCTTATCTTTAGGTGCTGGAGTTTTCTTAACTGAGGGTGAAGTAACCGGTTTCTTTTTCTTCTGAGCAATTTCTTTCATAGCATCAGCCAACAACTTCTCACTTGGTGGTTCCTTCCTTTTCTTGATCTTTTCTGGAATAGGAGCAGGAGCCTTGCCCTTGTCCTTTGCAAGAATTTTGTGAGTAGGAATAGGAACTCTCTTAGACACAGTAGGTGGCGGTGAAGGAGTTTCACTGGTGGAAGATGATGAAGGTGAAGGAGTATGTGCTTGTGTTTGTTTCACTCGAGCCATTGTTGCAAATAGAAGAGGTGAGTGAAGATAGAGTTCAGATATAATGCAGATATCAGTTGCAGAGACAGAGGAAGAAGATGAAGCAGAGAAAGAAATGTAGAAATCTGGGCTTAAACAGTGAAGAAATCGATTTAGACCTGTTCCTTTTTATACTTTTACCCTTATCAATCGATTGCCAAATCGATTTGTTTACCGTTACACCGAATCCTTAATCGATTGTGTAATTATGATGTCCAACGGCTAGTAAAAAAATACGCAACGGTCATTTTCCTAATCGATTGCCAAATCGATTTTCCGTTTTACTAAATCGATGTCCAAATCGATTGTCCCAAATGTCAAATACTGAACACTTAATCAATCGATTTCCAAATCGATGCTCGGGATTTTTACAAAATTTTTCCAAAAACTCTGAAGTCTGGGCTAACCAAATCGATTTCCAAATCGATTTTATAAACAAACAAAGACCAAACTCGAAATCGATTAATCAATCGATTTAAACAAAAAACTTCAGATTAACTGCCATTGACTCTTTTCCTTTGTTATCAATGCAACTTGGTTGACCAATCTTCCTTCATTTAATCTTCATTTAATGTTAATGACAAGATTCTCATACTTGTCTCATTTCATGTGTCTTGAGCATCCACTTTCAAATATCAATCTTGCTTGGTGGATGTCAAGTACACCTGCAAAAACATAATTAATTTTTGGATCTAGGTACCCAATTCAGATTGGGTCCTGGGGGGTCAGTCTTAAACACAGATTCTTTTGCTATCCAAACTTGCTTCCATCCTTGATTGGCTAATTTTTTAAATATGCAATTAGACACAAAATGTCCCTTTCTACAACAGAAATGACATTTGCCATCAAAGGATGAATATTTGTTTGGTTTAGTAAAGGTGTCATACATACTCTTAACAATAGCAATTTTGTGACCATGTTTGACATTTCTGGTTTGCATATACCCAATACCAGATCTGTTTTTATTTTTTCTTTTGACATGCATATTTGGTGTATATCCTAAACCAGATTTTTCATGAACATGTCTTTGATTGCTAAGTATGACATTTAGCTTATCTTTACTATTTGCAAAATTTAATAAATCAGATTTTAATGATGCAACTGTTTTTTCAAGTTCAATGCACTTTGCAGATTTTTCATGTGAATCCTTTTTCAGTTGTTCACATAAATTTTCAATTTCTTTATGCTCAACATTCATTTGTTCAAGCATTTTCTTTGTGCTTAACAACTGTTTTATGGATTTCACATAGTCATCATGCAATTCATTGAAAGCTTCTTGTAATTCATCATATGTTGGATTAAATTGCGAACTAACCTCACTGTCAGATTCTGAATTAGTGTGAGCCATGAGACATAAATTCACTTCTTGTTCATTCGAAGAGGCAGAGGACTCATCATTATCGTTGTCACTCCATGCAATATATGCTCTTTTGGCTTTGTGAGCTCTATTCTTGTTCTTCAGTTTGTAGCATTCCGACTTTGTGTGACCAATCTTACCACATTCATAGCAAGTAACTGTCTTGATGTCACTAGTCTTAGAGCTGGATGGTTTTCTGAATTTGCTATCTTTCTTCTTCAGAAACTTCTTAAATTTCTTGACAAGTGATTCGATTTCAGTTTCTTCATTTTCACTGCTGGATCCATCTGAGTAGCTATCGGATTCAGGTTTAGATTGCTTTGCTTGAACCTTCAGAGACAAACCTTTCTTTTTCCTGCTTTCCATTTCCGATTCGTCCAGCCGATGTAATTCCATTTCATGTTCCCTCAATTTACCAAATAAAATTGCTGTCGTCATCTTTGCTAGATCCTTAGACTCAGCTATTGCGGTAATCTTGGGCTGCCATTCTCTGGTTAAGCATCTCATAATCTTTCCGATCTGCTGTTCATTATCCACATATTTTCCTAGTGCATGCAGGTTGTTGACAATGTGTGTGAATCTTGTTTGCAAATCACTGATTGACTCTTCTTTCTTCATGCTAAATAATTCATATTCGTGCATGAGCGTATTCACGCGAGCTCTCTTAACATCAGTAGTACCTTCATGAGTTTCTTGGAGGATGTCCCACATCTCTTTTGCTGATTTGCAATTGGATACTCTAAAGAACTCTTCTGCACATAGGGCTGATGTGATTATGTTCTTCGCCTTCGCATTGAAACCAACCTTCTTTTTGTCTTCATCGGACCAGTCGGCTCTAGGCTTTAAGATCATTGAGTCATTCGTTCCTGCAATCTTGGGGATATATGGACCGTTCTCAACAGCATCAAGGATATCTATGCCACTTGCTTCCAGGAATATGAGCATTCTTTGCTTCCAGTACATGTAGGCTGTACCGTTGAAAGCTGGTGGTCGTGCTAACGAAGCGCCTTCTCCCAGAACGTCAGTTGAGGCCATCTTCTTATAAGTTTTACCTCTCAAGAAGTTGGCTCTGATACCAATTGTTGGTATCAATGACCTCGAAATAACAGAAAATATATCAGTTTACGTTACAAAATTAATCAGCATCAAGTGCACAGCGGAATTTAAATTTTGAGGCATACAAAGTTAGCAATATAGAAAATTAAAGAGAGAGAGTTAGAGAAGAAAACACAGAGATTTATCCTGGTTCGGTTGTCCTCAACAACCTACGTCCAGTCCTGAAAATCCAATCGGATTTCAGATTTTCTTCTCCTTCAATAGAAAGAATCAATTACAAGATTGTCCAGTTTCCTCCCTGAAACCTATCTATCTTAATGATCTCTTCCCTATTGAATACCCTCTGATCCTTGTAGATACTCGTCAACCTATCACAGAATCACAGTGCGACTCTTTCTTGTTGAGCACTCTCACCCAAGAAAGTAGCCACCAGTTTCTAGCTGGCTTTCTATCAACCCCTTTGATCCTTGTAGACAATCGTCAGCCTAACACAAAATCAAAGTACAGCTCTTTCTTGTTGAGACCTCTCACCCAAGAAAGTAGCCACCAGTTTCTAGCTGGATTTTCAACGTTCGTTTTGGTTCAAAGATTTATTACAGAATGAATAAAAGATGTAAAACAAAAGGTCTTCAATCTTTATGAATGTTGCTCTTCACAAATCTGGATATTCATGGATTGTTCTTGAGCACATTATCATTTCTCTTAGATTGTCAACAAACTGTATTGAGATCTGTAATCACAATTATGAAGTTGTTAGTTTGTTGTTATGAACAGTTTTGAGAGCATATGAGAAATTATGAAAGTTATGAAAATGTTATGTAAAAGTTATGTCAAGTTATTAGAATAAAGATTGAAAGACATCTTATATAGTTTCTGAAAAACCAACTACGAAATCGATTTCCCAATCGATTTTATTAAAGTTATAAAATGAGCTAATCGATTTTGCCAATCGATTATCGCGATCTTGGTTTTCTTTAATCTTGAAACTATACAAGCTAATCGATTTACCAATCGATTCTTTAAAAACACACTTTTCAGTAGAACATGTCCAGACCTGCATAAATCGATTTCCTAATCGATTGCTGGGAAACTTCTTTAATAAAAGTAACTTCAATCGATTACTCAATCGATTTGTCAAATCTCAGAGTTCACTGTGTTTTCAAAAAGTTTAATTCAATCGATTTGCCAATCGATTGGTTTCAAAACAGTGGCTCAGGTTTTTGATGTCAATCGATTCGTCAATCGATTGGATTCAAAACAGTGACTCAGTTATTTGATGTTAATCGACTTGTCAATCGCTTTGGTGGCATGTTCCTGAAAAGTTTTTACCTGGTGTTTAGTTCAATCGATTACCCAATCGATTGCAACCAAACTTAGTCAAAATTGAAAATAACAACAATAGATTGTCCAATCGATTGTATTTGTCACAGGTGAGGTTATTTTTCAAATGATACTTTGTCAATCGATTTGCCAATCGATTTCCTCAGCACTGGAGTGCTACTGTGACTCATTCAATCGATTTACCAATCGATGTGTTACCATCAGGTTTGATTTGTGAAATGTTCAATCGATTTACCAATCGATTACTCTCCAAATTAGAGGCTACTGACTTGTGCAGTTTTCATTTTTAATTAAGCTAATCGATTGCCTAATCGATTGTACATTTACAAACACTTAAGATTTCTTACAACCTTGTTATGCAATCGATTTACAATCGATTTACATAGTCAGAATTCAAGCTTTTGTTGATTCTTGTGTTCCAAGCAATTTGATACAAGTGTGTGTGTGATTGAATTTGGTGTTCCTGAAAATTTTGCTACAATTGAAATATTAGATTTATCATATTAAGTATGAATATTGTTGAATTGGTGAATATGTAAAATTAGGAATCAAAGGAATAAATCAACATATTGGCGCTACTTTTTTGAAGGTCATAAACTTAGGTCTGGCAATTTATGTGAGTGGGGAAATGTGACAAATATGAAATGCTTATGTATCATTGGTGTCGTTTTGACAAGAACATCATGGACAGAAAACAGGCACATGATGGTTCTGAATTTTCTAGACAACAATATCGTTGTTGGAAATTTGACCGTTGAAAACAGGCATGCTGCATTATTTCCTCAGTTACATTAGGAACTTATCTCGTTGGTCATTATTTGTCTGGTCTATTCTGTTTGCTTTCAAGAATGCCATCAGTTTGCCTTATGCTAAAGTGATCGCGCAGGATTCTCTTGGATCATTTTCAGGTGGACTTTTTCTTGGTGAAGTAATGTAATACACCAACAAGGACAATGTGTTGGACCTGAATATGCTCGCAAAGTATGAAGATTGTAATGGAGCGAGCAACTTCCGGCTTATGTCCACAAAGGCAATCTTGGCCACAACATCTACAGTTTGCCAGGATAAAGAAGACGCATAAGAAATGACATCATATGATGATCACATTTCAAATCGCATGATCATGAACATAGCTCAACTCCCTGCAACCTCATCACTGAACAGTTTCAAAATATGGACACCTCCATCAACAATAGATTCCAAACCATGGAGAACACCATTGTCCGAAAACCATGATCTCTATTGCATGAACTAAATGGAATGCTTCGTCAAGATTGACACTTCACCTCCCACGGATGATGATATGTAGTTGGCTGTTGTAGTTTCTAATTGTTTTCTTTCATGCTTTGTCAAAACATCTCATTTAAGTTCGTAAATTGCTGGATGTATAAATTAAACAATTATTTAATTTTTAAATTATGCTTGTTGATGTATAATATTCTTTTACTTGTGTTTATACTTTGTATGCTTGGTATTTTTGTTGTTGTTTTTTCTTCTTTTTGATCATGTCAAAAGGGGATAAAAATTGACATGTTGTTATTGTTAATGAATTTGTAGGTTTTCAAACTTTCGAAATAAGATGCATAAACTCAAGATCAAAGGGGAGTAAGCATTGCATTAGGAGGAGAAGAATTAAACACGATCAATGCTTTGAAGTTTCAGCAACAACAAGGTTTTATCGTCATCATAAAAAGGGGAATGTAAAATACTTATGTTTTTTATGAACGACGAGACAAAGGAAAGTGGTAGCCGATACAAATATTAAGTCAGTTAGCTAAAACTGCACTTTTTGTATTCACTACAACATGATGTAAGCGAATACAAAACCAGTCAGTGGCAAACATCCAGTCATTTGTTTCGACTACAAGGATGTGTATTCGAATACAAGCCTGAAATTTTCAAATAAATTGAACGTTACAGAGGTGTATTCGACTATACTCATGTTGTAGCCAAATACAACTGCTAAGCAATGCAATTTTTCAGTTCAGATTCAATCTAGATCATTGCATATGTTCATCAAACCTCTAGGAACGATTGCTACAGATTTGAAGTGATGTCTATGGGGCATAAATACTTCTTAGTTTTAAATTTAACTTAACAATCTTTACATCAATCTTAGAATAACTTTAAACAAATTTTCTGAAATATTTTGAATTATTCAAAGTCTTACTTTCATATTTCAAGTACATATTTTACATTGTCATGTCATTGAGGAAGGTTCTCTATTGTAATTGAAATTATATTATACCGTTATCATTATACTCAATTGTTATATACTCTTGATTTTAGTCAAAGTCATTGTTGTAAAACCATTCAAGTTATTGTGTAATTTCAGGAAAGTGGTGTACTTTCTTCAAGTGTTGTAAATTGAGGAAAGTGGTGTACTTTCTTCAAGTGTTGTAAACTAGGACAGTGGTGTGCTATCTTAGGTTAATTTAAATAGAAGTTTGTAACAGAAGTCTTAGAGTTAGACTTGTACTTATTCTAACAAATAGTGGAAAATCTCTTGTGGTGCGCAAGAGGACTAGATGTACCCTTGGTTGTAAGGAGAACTAGGATAAATTGTTGTGTTCTTTATTTTTCTGTCATTTACATTTTTCCATACACTAATCCTAATCAGAAAAATAATCCATTAACTCTCTAAAAACCAGAAAATTTCTAAACACCAAATTCACCCCCTATCTCTCTTAGGTGAGCCTCTGTTCTAACACAAGTTGTTTTAAGAAGACAAGATTGTAGGGTCAGGTACTGTGTAATTCAAGGATTTAAATTAGTGGTTAAATCTTTCTAAAAGATTGGACTTAATGTAGATACCAAGTTGATGGCAAACCAGTATAAATATGTCATTTTACTTATGCAGTTTTTACTTTTCTACTGCTAGTAATTTCTTTAAGTTTGATTGCTATTGCTTCTATTCTAAGAAAATCATCAAACCTGAAACAATTCTTGAATAAATAATTAAAAAAATAAATACTATTTAGACAAACACAATTCAACCCTCATTCTCGTGTTAGCGCCTTCATAAATCAATTTGAGTAAATTAAAGTTTAATTTTGAAGAACTTAAATCAAATAACAGAGTTGAGATAGAGTAGAGACACAAATATTTTTATACTAGTTCATAATAATTATTGCTACATCTAATCCTTCTGTTGCATAGAGATTTTTCCTTAATACAACTGTGGACTTAATTAAAGAGTTGTTGCCACTATCAAGCTTAGGTATATTCATTCAAGCATGAGTCTGAGTTGACACATAATCTTTCTTCGAATGTTTAATTCTCCTTGAAAGCATAATACAATTCAAATCCTACATCTATTCAAATGTATATAAATAATTTGATTGATTTACATCAATTCTAATAACTCTTAACAAAAAGGTCTTTTTATTTTTTTCTTTAGATGTGTCCATGACTTTGTCATAACTCTTCTATGAACAATACCTTTTTCTTTTGATACATTAATCATTTTGAAATGTTCTTTTCTTGTATCAAATTTTTATCATCAAGATATTCATGATTGAATAATTTCTTTTTGAATGATAAAAATCACTAAGAGTATCATGACCATTACGTTAATCAACTACGTTGATTATTGTTTTTCATAATATCCAACATCATCAATCAGATTTAATAAATCTATTTTCATCAATCTTCTTTAGGTTAAAAATGTTTCTTTTTAAATACTGAAGAATATATGTGTTGGACATAGTGTAGTTAAGGATCTTGACACATAGCAATAATACATTAAGTCGTTAAAATCTTTGTACTATTTATAGAATTATTCCAGGTTTTTGTTGTACTACATGAACATTTATATTGTTCTAACTAGATGATACAAATTATTTTCATTTTCTAATGTCACGTCAACAAATGAACAATTATTTCTTCATAATTTTGTCTTTAAATGAATACTAACACAAGTTCAATTTTCATTGTTGATTGTTGATTAAAGACATTGACCTTTCCAGATGATAGCTTTATCGGAGGGAACAATGCTTCATAGAATTTACAAAGTCATTTTCTTCATTAGAGAATTAGAGTTTTATCAGAGTATTGACTTCTTTAGGGAATTGATTCAGATGTTACTCTTGTTCTTCAAATCGGATGATCATCAAAAGACTCATAGTTGACTTATGTCAAAGACATATGATCATATTTGCTCTCCTTTCTTTTGTGATTAGATGATCATTCATTGAATTTTATATCCTTGTTTATAACGTTCTAACTTAGACTGTAGATTATCATATACTCGTTGCAATGTTTCTTATTGATATATAATGACTTGATGTATTGGTAAATATAATTACTTGTGCATTAGGTAATAATATTATTTGTGTTAATTAACACTCATATTATTATATCTAACTCACTCATACAGTACGCTACCTTAAAATCTATAATAATTGATATAAATCTTCTAACTTAATCATCTTCAAGCATTTTCATATTTACACATAAATTAATTTTTATGTACAACTCCGATATATATATATATATAATATTATATATAGTTCAAATGGATTCATGAATTAAACGAGTCGAACTACATAGTTGAAGCTCAACTCATTTATTTAGCAAGTTCAATTTTCACTCTAGTTTGGCTAAATTGATTCTTGAAACAAATTCAACGAGTTAATTATCAAATCGAATCTCAAATTATTTTTTAATTAATTCGGTTCATTGTTAGCCTACATACGCCATAAACGGTCCCATATGGATGAAGTGCACAATGAATGGGCCTTATCCAATTCAAAACAAAGTTCAAATAACAACGTCGGTAGAAAGTGATATAGAACCTTTTTCTAATAATCAATTATTGGCAAAAGCCATGCGATGAATCATGAAATAGATTTTCAATTCATGGTTAAATTTGTTGCAAACCATATCAAGAAAACTAAGGAGAATTGACCCAATTCAAAAACCACTCAAAAGGATAAGATGAATATCCATCAAAGTAAATAAAAATCTTTAGTTACATCCACGTTAACAATGAACCACTCCCTTTCTCTCATTTTCTCACCTACTTGTTGGTTTCAATACGGAAAATACAACAACGTGATAGTGTCAGCAAAAGGAACGGAGTGAAGGCGAATTATAGAGCTGACAGTTCCAAACACAACACGTTCTGACTGACAGCAAAACCCTCGTATTCGGCTCCCGACCCCAACACCGTATTCGAACAACTATAGACCCCAAACTAAGATAAACATTAATTAAGTATTATTTTTTAAGTCTTTAATTGTATAAATCATTGTACCTGTAATTTTTGAATGGATTAAAAAATACTAAAGAAATTAAATTAAATATGTTTTCTATACGAGTTCTGTGTATTAAACTAATTAAAAATAAAGCAAGACATATTTAAATATTAAATTAACTACTTATTGTATCTCACAATCAATGGTGGGCTAGAAATTAATATTCAGTGAATCATTACCAAAACTTGAATAGCATATAACACTAAAGAGTTATTTCGTGGACCATAAAATTTGTGAAGTTCAAGTCATATAGTTTTGAACGTAATTGAAAATAACACATCAATTAGGACCCCTATTTATAATAAATTTATGAAATAAAATAGATTTAGAATAACAAAAATTCAATATTAACTATATGTTTTATGTAAAATTTATTTAATAATTGACTAATTGTAAAGCCATATAATAATAGACTATATAACTCAAATGAACCTAAACAAACTTGGGAGACCCGAACACCTTCATGTCCCTCTTCTTCCTCGCCCTTGCTCGAAATGAATGATTTATTTAATCATTTTACACATTAAAAAAAATATATAAATAAAGAGAATAATAATTTTACCTAATTATCCTAATCAAATCCTCCCTCTATCCTTAATTAATTACAAGCACCCATTTAAAAAATCATTTTTAATTATTAGTTATATTTAATATTCTTTTTTTAAATCTACTTCTATTAATACTAATATTTTATCTTTTTTATGCAAGGGTTATAATGCAAAGACATCACATAGTAGAATAAACATCCCAACTATGTTGAAATCCCAAAACTACCACCTTTCATTTGCAGCACTCTAAAAAATTTATTGAATAAAAAATATAAACCATATGCATGTTACTAGTTGTACTTATTATTTTTTCAAATCGACTTCTATTTCATCTGCAACACTCTAAAAAATTTATGGAATAAAAAATATAAACCATATGCATGTTACTAGTTGTATTTATTATTATTTTTTTCAAATCGACTTCTATTAATACTACTATTTTATCTTTTTTTATGCAAGGATTATAGTGCAAATTAGACTTACATGGTAGGCTAGACATCCACTACACCAAAAATGACATTTTATAGCGCCTCTTTTATAGCGCTTATTAAATATAAGCGCTGTTGTATGATATTTTAAAAATAACGGAGGATACAACAGCGCTTTTTTGACAAGCGCTGTAAAAAAAACGTTGTAAAAGACTTTGATTTCACATAATTAAAGGACCTATTAGAGCGCTTTTTAGAAAAGCGCTGTAAAAAGGTTTTTAAAAAAAAAATAAGGAGGTCTTTTACAGCGCTTTTGGACAAGCGCTTTAAAAAGTCTGTAAAAAAGCGCTGTAATAGACTTTCAAAAAATAAAATAAGGAGGTCTTTTACAGCGCTCTTTAAAAAAGCATTGTAATAGGCTTTTAAAAGTAAAATAAGGAGGTCTTTTACAGCGCTCTTTACAAAAAGCGCTGTAATAGGCTTTTAAAAAATAAAATAACAAGGTCTTTTACAGCGCTTTTTAAAAAAAGCGCTGTAATATGCTTTTAAAAAGTAAAATAAGGAGGTCTTTTACAGCGCTCTTTAAAAAAAGCGCTGTAATAGGCTTTAAAAAAATAAAATAAGAAGGTCTTTTACAGCGC
>PGTU02001880.1:0-10202 GCA_002896215.2 Cicer echinospermum
TATAATAAAATAATCTTTTAAAGAATATATATTTACAATATGATATTTCATTTGAATATATAACAACAACAATCATTCAAGAAAATGTAATACAACAATCTTTTAAAGAAAATATAGATTTATAATATGATATTTTATTTGAATATATAATAACAACAATCATTCAATAAAATATAATAAAACAATCTTTTAAAGAATATATATCCAAACAATCATAAAAACGGTAATTCAACAAACAGTAGTAAATAAATCAATTCATTATATATTATTACAGTTCCTAAAATCCTAATTTTAATAGAGTTAGATTTTCAACAAAATATAATTTTATAAGAAAGTACCATTCAAAATATCTAACTATTTTCCATCCCAAATTCTCAAAATAAATGTATCATGAAAGTTTAAAGAGTGTGGTTACTCACTCTTGAAGCGTTCTTTGATAAAAAGGTTATGTATATGTTAATCTTTATTAACCGCTATCGCAATTACTTTTGCTCCTTTTTAGGTTGACATAGTTATATTGAGTTTTTAATTATTATTTTCATCTTTGTATCTATCTATTTATATTTAAATATTTATGAGATGAGTTGACTAGGTATCCTATATTCGCCCCACTTGGTTGTTATAATTAAACAAATACATGTTGAATTCATTAAGATTGTTTGTTTGGTTTTGTTTGACTCTTTAATAATAGATAATTAGATAACAAATAGCTTATTTGTTATTATCTATTTCACATAAGTTTTTAACAAACAAAACAAACTTCATGTTATTACCTTATATCTCTTTAACAAACAAAACCACTTACTAATTGGTTATGGATAACAATTAGGTATTAGTTTTTTCCACATGTGCAAACATATCCCACCTCAGCAAAAAAGCGTATGTGTACGCCTTAGAGAGTTCTCTTGTGTTTTTATGTTTCACCTCATTTTTTTCTACTTAGTTTCTAAATAATTTTTTTCCTCTTTTAATCTCTAATTTTTTTAATGACTTCCTCAAACAATTTCTTCTTCCCTATTGTGTACGTCCTAGTCATTCGCCATCCTCGCAAAATCATCTTCTTCTTCGAAATCACCGACTCTACTCCAAAGATACACTAAAAGAGGTATAGGTTGGTTCGTTGCAACAAAAAATTTCATTCTCTTTATCCATTTCTGATTTTGCTGCCATAAATTCAATTATATTCTATGCAATTTTTGAAATCAATCTGGCTCATAGTGACTTAATGCTATGTATAGTTTCTTACATGACATTCTATCAATGCGACTATCTAGGAAATCTAAGTTGAGATGGGACCAGCCGACAAACTTCGCTACCCATCATACCTAGAGCAAAATGGTACATGTAAATTCCAGGAGTTAGTATTTTTCAATGCTATGACAAGATATATTTATACATCAATATTTTTTCCCTCACTCTTCTAAACTATTTTCCTTCTTTAGTTGTTTTTAAGTGTCACTTTGCTTTGTGTGTCTCATATTCTTAGTTTTACTTCAATGTAGTATATAGTTGAGGTAAGCCTTACAAATTGCACTTGAAAAAGTTTGAACCTCAAAGTAATTTTAAAGCATGTTTAAATATGTCACGACATTGACATTGATTTGGGTAAATTAGATCGATTTTAAGATTTCAAAACACTAAATCTGCATGTATTGTAGAATTTTTCAAAATGTTAAAAGTTAATTACTTAATCCTTTTAATCATCATCTTTTGTGGTAATTGTGAATATTTTTATTTAGTAAATTAGGATCATTTAAAATTTCAGAACACGAAATCTGCATGTATTGTAGAAATATTTTCAAAAATTGTTAAACGTTAAATTCGGGTTGGAGGTGGCATTCGGGGGTGAGGTGGATCATAATTTTGCCACATCAAAAAAAATATTGTCACATCAAAAAATTGATGTGACACATCTAACAAACATTCTTCTTCTTTCTTTTGCCAATTTATTTTTTAGCCGAATTTTATTACATTTATTTCATATTATATTTTGTGGAACTATTCATGTGTCATAAGTACAAATTACAATATAATCAATATCAATTATTTGACACTCATTGCTCCTCAATTATTATTGATAACAATTATTTCTCCATAAATCTATTATTTATTATCTATTATTTATATTAAAATAGACTCCTACAATATATATCTTTTGTTAATAATTTTATCCTCAAATATATATCTTTTGTTAATAATTTTAAAGATTAAATTGATTAACAAAAAATATATTTAAAAATCAAACTAACTGATAAAAGATATTCGATAACTATAATTAACAAAATATATATTTAAATACATTAAAAAAATTAGTGACTAAGTATCTAAACCGCTGGGAAATATGTGGACAATCTAGTTTATAGTAAGTCATATTTTTTTTATATAATTCAGTTAGCATATTTTTTTAGTTTTTCTAAAAAAAATATTATCTAATATGTTTTATTCGAGTTTAAATTTTTTTAATTTAAATTAAAAAATATTTGAATCGAGAGAATTTAAACTCTATTTTTAATTGATGCCAGATTAATCACTGATACAATAATATTTAAATTTCAACTCTGTCAAATTGTGATTATATGTTAGATATTTTGTTATGAAATATGCTATAGATAAAATATATTTAATAGAATTAGTTTAGAAAATGAAAATAAATTAAGTGTCTACCTACAAGTTTTGTATTCTTTTACTAACAATAAGTAAACTCATGCAGAAAGAATTAGTAATGATGTTGATATTAAAATAAAAAAAAAAAAGAAACATGCAACTGTCATATAAAATTAAGCAAATACATTTTACAAAATTTATATCAAAATTTATTACTACGTTTTATATTTTATAATCTTACCATTATAGTAAGCTCTTTCTGATATAAGTTTTTTCTTTTGTGCGCAACACTAAGTTAAGAATTTAAAAAAAAACACCAAAAGTATATATAATAATAAGAGGCCATACCTCAACCATTACATAAAGGGACAGAACCCCAATAGTAACAGATAGTTCCTGTAAAAAAAATATAGCAAGATAGTGGCAAACATTTTTAACCAATACTCCTATTAAAATTATAAATTGTTCTATAGTGTGTTTTCTTAACCTAGTTTGATTGATAATTATTTCAATGAAACAAGTTTAGATACTTTTCAATTGATTGAATCACAAATAAAGTTTTTTTTTACTAACAAACAAATAATTCATACAATTCAATGGTAGACAATTACATCGACCGATCGAAAGCAATATAATATACTAAAGTTGTTAGAACTTAAATGATAAATCTGCATTAGAGTTTAATATTCTCACATTCAAGCTTAAATTCAAGAAGAGAGATATTAGTAGTTCCAAAAATAGGATGACCAACAGGACATTATTAGTGCCAACCTTCTAGCTGGTTCAACTTCAACAAGAACAACCTCAAATAGAATTGTCAGGAACCTTGCAGGCTTGTCACAAGGACCTTAATGATAAAATATTTCCATCTTTCTTATTTTCTCTAAAATATTTTTAGAAACTAATCTTTTAAAATACTTTTAGAAATTACCAAAAAATTATAAATATAATTTGAAGTGTATAATTCTTAAATATATGCTAATATGTGTCCCAGTAACACATGCAAATGAATCAAATGTAAAATTTTATCTTTGAATTTGTGTATTTAACTCCTTAAAAATATAAACAATTGTTTTTCTCAAATCTTTAAGATATATTCTTAAAGGTACATGTTTATAACACCCTTATTCTAAACCCTTTTTGTTGAAGTATCATATTTTAAATAAAAGAAATAAAAGGAATTTAATTCCAAACATCACTAAGCATAAAGAATACATGCTCATGCACATTATAATATCAATGTGTTGAAATTTTTCTAACATTAGTGTTCTAAATCTATTTTTTGGTACATTTAAATTAGTGTTTTAATTGAATGTATCATTATTATGCAGGGCAAAACATCATTGAAAGTGTGGTGGATATAGTAGTGGCATGCACATTTGATCATCGTGTAGCAGATGCCTATTCAATAAACATGTTCCTAGTATCATGGGCTGAGATTGCCCAACCAACAAAGCTCCATCAAGCCACAACAATAACAACCACTAACACACCATGTTTTAATCGCTCCTCCTTAGCCCTCGTCGATATGAGTTCCATCCACTCTTCCCTCCATGACATCTACATTCCCATCTCCAAACTCCCTCCTCCTTCACCCATACTACCAAGCCATTTTGTAGCCGCATATACCACTTAATATAGATGAGCTTCATCGTTTGCAATCACTAGCCCACTACAACAAGCAATGGCAACACCAAGCCCACAAAACTCGAGTCTTTCTCGGCCTACTTGTGGAAGTTGGGTCGCTCGTGCAACTATAAGAGATGTGAGTAGAAAAAAGGTCATTAATGTCAAAATGGGTATAGTGGTTGATGGGAGAAGCGACTTAGGAATAGTAATTGTGATGAGGAAGAGAGAGAAGAAATAATGACACGATATTTTGGTAATGTTCTTTCTATACCATTTTTGTGGAAAATCGGTGGAAGGAGTTAGTTGATAAGCCACTTAGGTGGGTGGTTGACGAGGTTCGTGACTTCGTATCGACAGCTACAACAAAAGAGCATTTCTTAGGGCTCATTGATTGGGTGGAAGCAAATCGACCTATCCTTGGGTTGGCAAGGATTTATTGTTGTGGCAACAATGAGGGACCTGGTTTTGTGGTGTCTTCCGGCCAAAGGTTTCGGAAGACAAAGTGAATTTTGGGTGGGGGAAAGTTGTGTTTTGCATCTTATTATTTTCCATGGGGTGGTGAAACTGGTTATGTATGCCAATGCCAAGTCCAATTAAGGAATGGTGATTGGGGTTGTGTATATGCACCTTTTGAAAGAGCATTTGGATATCATAGAGTTAGAGGCTAAACATGTCTTTAGGCTTTAACTTGGGATTATCTAATCAATGATGAATATTGTATTCATATAATATTCATGTCGATTTCGATGTGGTTCTAGTGGTTTAAAGTTTAGAAGTTTACAAGAAATCTTATATTTAAATATCATTGCCAACAACAAATATATGTTACATCATATGGTTGCTATATGTTGTAATATATTCAACATTGTGATATGAAACGGTCTATTAACTAGTTAATTGATAATATATGGATGAGGATTTGGGTTTCTAGGTTTTACTTTATAGAAATCAAGTGAATTTGCGTACAGAGAAAATGTTAGATTGAAAGTTTGAAGAAACTATACTGCTTTAAATTACTACAATTTCTTTCTTCTTATTATCAAATTTCAACAAAAAATCCTATAAAATATTATTTCACTCGCGAAAAAACGGTTTTACAGCGCTTTTTTTAAGCCATTTACAGCGCTTTTTCAAAAAAATAAGCGCTGTGGAAACGAGCGCTGTAAATGATACAACAGCGCTTTTATAAAAGCGCTATTAAACATGTAAATACAACGCGCGCTTGTTATTTACATTTTACAGCGCTTCTTCACAAAAAGCGTTGTAATATGCACCCCGTCATATGAGTTATGGGTGTGCATATTAACAGCGCTTTCTCACAAAAGCGCTGTAATATGCCCACCATAATTTCATATATGGGTGTACATATTACAGCGCTTTCTCGAAAAAGCGCTGTATGCGGTGTACATATAGCGCTTTCTCACGAAAGCGCCCACCATAATTTCATATATGGGCGTACATATTACAACGCTTTCTCGAAAAAGCGCTGTAATATGCCCACCCATAATTTCATATATGGGTGTGCATATTACAGCGCTTTCTCGAAAAAGCGCTGTAAAATGCCCACCCATAATTTCATATTATGGGTCTGCATTTTACAGCGCTTTTCTTGTACATATTACAGCGCTTTCTCACGGAAGCGCTGTAGAAGGTGCACCATTAAAGCGCTTTTAGAACAACATTTTACAGCGCTTTTTAAAAAAAGCGCTGTAAAATGTGTGTGTTTTTTTTTTTTTTTAAACGCTGTAAATTAATTATTTGAAATGAAAAGTGCTTTTTAGCTTTTTATGGCACTTTTTTTAAAAAGCGCTGTCTTTTATCTTTGTACCCAAAATTGTTTTTGATCCAAAATCACTTCACAATCAGTAGAACAGAACATATTACAGACAATCAGTAGAACAGAAACATATTATAGACAATCAGTTCACACAATCAATAGAACATAAATCAGAACTCTGTAACTTTTTAACATATATGTAACTCTGTAATTTACAACCTAAGTAAACTACATTCAGATACATATATACAACCTAATTTACAACCTAATTACCTACATTCAGATCCATTATATAATAACTAACAGATCCATTATATGCATATATTGTGTCCTATGATCATTTACATATAATAACTAACAGAATATACATTATATGCACTAGCTACCATATAATATTCAGATCCCTTGCCCAGCACAAGCTATTTCCCAGAAAATCAAATAATTTTCATGTCAAGCACGTACTGACACCATTCTTCCTTTAATTCCATCAGATCTTCCTCAGAATATGATGGACTGGAATTGGCAAAGTACTGCAATATAAAAATTGAACATATTATATTAAGTTAGTATCAAATATATAGATAATTATATATATGAAAATCATATAATGCAAATACCGTACCGTTTCTGGGATAATAGTTTTATTCTTCTCAACAATCTCCTTCATGAATCTCAATATGTAGTACCCACAGTCGATGTTATTTGTTTGACGAGGGCACTTTATTGAGATCCATGTAATGTTATTAGACTTCTGCTTCGACACTTTAGCACCTCTTTGAGCTCGATAAACTTTTAAGGCACTATCGAATGAATAAATGTGATTATTAGAGCATGAATATTATTATATATATATATATATATATAAATATATATATGTAAGAAATAAATGAATATTACTTACGTGTCGAGCATATTCTTTATTCCGGGGTGATTGGTGTAATCGCCGTGCACGGGATCCAAATAGTATATCACTTCAGAGACCGCATTGATTGCAAATAGCACCCAATGTGCCCTACAACAACAAATAATTGGTTAAGCAATTTTGTTTATAGACAACTAATAAACTAAATTCTCATCAATTAAAAAAGATAAAATTACGTACCCTGAATTATATGGTGCCAAGAACAATTTATCACTTTCTTTATTTCTAAAAACATATCTACAATGTAGTGTTTTACATTGTCTGGATCGAGTTTGAACATCGACATCTTATGCGGAGACAAGAATGAGTATTTATTTGACAGTTTCCTCGTGCACACGACCTTCTCGTACAAAAACCTTCAATGAAAATTTTAAACTAGATTAATTACCAATACATTTAATTAATTACAAATAAAATGCAATTAAAATATTTTTACCTTATGTACAAGCTGATTACAGTAACACTCAGCTCCTTATGTTCGAGAAGATCGTACATTTGCTCCTTTTCGAGGTATTCAATATACTCATCTCCAAAGATGTCTTGATTCATTTGTACAATGGGCGAATCGTTGCTGCTGCCCATGTTCCTTTTTATTTGGATGTCAAGACACGCCCCGTATTTACCAAGGCGTGGCTGACTTTTATTAGGAGCAGCAGCAGCAGCGACCGATTTTCCCGATCCAGATTTTTTGTTGCTGCAAGTTTTGCAGCTTTATTACCCTCCAGCCTTTTGTAGTTTGGCAGCCCTATTAACCTCCAAATTTTTGAGGTCTGCTGCCTTTTTTTGGCTGTAGGGGTGGTTTATTTATTTGGACCTACAAAAATGAGGTAAAATGTTAGTTTATTGAATCTGAAAAAATAAAAAACCTTAGGCAATAAATGTGACAAACCTTTTCGGGAGATGTAACTGATTTGTCCTTGGGAATCTTTTTTTCGAGGGCAACAAGGTGTGTGGGCCATGCCACGTAACTGCCAATAGCGTCGCTTAAGAACTTCATATCTCCATCGTTGTCCGGTATGGGCAACGGTGCAGTTGGTTCGAAAGCAACCGTAGGCGATACTTTGACATGGCCCGCGGGGATCGGAATATTGTGCAATACTTCTCCCGAAGTATTGTGCAATATTCCTTTTCCCACCTTCCGTTGAGTCGGCGAGGATAAGTATAGGACACATGTAGTGACACCTACATCAATAGTTAAAACATAAGTACAGTTAATATATAAGTTGTTTAATACATAAGTAATTACATAAGCAAGTAAGTAGTAAGTAATTAATTACCTCGGGAATACTCTTCAAACCGACGTTGCAACTCCCGGTTTCACTCTCCATTTGTATTTCAGGTTGGAGCTGAACCGGAAGTTGCTTGTCTTTATTCGTATTCACCAAGAGTGCCACTTGCTCCGATAAGATTCTGAGCTTCTCTAATACTTCCTCGTTGGAAGGTTTTTTGGCGCTTCTCTTGAGGAAAAAAGCTTTTGGGAGTTACGCCAAATCCTTTCCCCCTCACTCGACCGATACTCAGGGACATTAAACACTTCCCAAGAATGTCCCTGCACGTATCCTTGTTGCCCTCTTGAGTTTCAGAACTTTGTTCAATAGTTTCCTAAAAATACATGTAACATTAAAAAGATAAGTTCAATAGCATTTTAAAATACAATATAAAAATATTAAATGATAATATACTTACACAAAGTTCTACAACTTTCTTGACATTCTTCATTATCAACCCACTTCTTCGTAACGCGCTTCCTTCCATAAGATATGACGACCCAAGGGTTGATCGGCTGGGTGTCTTTTCTCTATTCGTTAAAATCATAAACAAAATAATACAAATTTAGTACACACTATAGTTTATAATACAAATTATTCATTATATAAAGTGATGTTTAATTACTTACAATTTTTGTTCAAGGCGTGCATATCCCATACGTGATTTCTTGTATGGTGTTTTGGTTGCTTGCCGTTCGCGATTTGCCGTACTATATTCTATATAAAAAAAAATAGCAAATTGTTGTAAAATTTAAAATACGCTACGAATATGAATATATAAACACAAATGCTAATAAATTAATCACTTACGACAAACGCCGGGTAGAACGTTTGGAACAAATGCAGCTCCATTCATCCTTTGCATATCGACAGCATGTTGATATATCTTTGGAGGTTACAGCATTTGTGTTTCCCTTCTCTACTCTTTCTTAGATAGAATATTTGAAGAGATGGGATCTAAATCCACGAGGATTTTCTCCAGCAACTCTCAGAAACATATGACTTTCGTTCCTCACATCAAGAACAAAAGTGGTCTGAATGAACACAACTAATATTACTAATGTAATGTATTCTTACAGAGAAAACATTATAAATGACAAAAGAGTAGATAAATATTATACTTGAATGTCATTCCAGATGTATCTTTGGCATCCTTCAAAACGCCTTATCTCTCTCCACGTCTGTCCTATCGTTATTGGGACTTAACTTTTGACAGAACAACAGGCCCCAATGTATGCTATACCAATACATGTGCGAGGCTGTTGGGGTCAAACTAGGTCTGCAGACTCGACGTTCTCGATAGTCTGCATGCAAGCCCTAATAAACTCATAAGTAAGACAATGCCCAAACCCGTCAAGACACAAAGAAAAAACACAAGGTGGTTTTGCAACATTCGAAAGCCAATTTTGATTTTGCTACAAACACAGCAAACAGAGGTAATATACGTAATACCCGTCTCCAGTAATTTTAATGAATGCCACTACTCCGGTTTAAATCACTTCTCTGCATGAAGTTGACCACGTGTGACTTCTTCTTTCCAAGTCTTAGGGTGCCAACTTACCTTCATTGAACTTCTTAAATCTTTTTTCTATTATCCATTAACTACAACAAGTTCACCATGCACTTTGAGTATAACATCAACAAGCGCAACATGCACTGCATTATTATAAACAATATCAACATGTTCAATATATTCTTAAAAAAGCTCAACATGCATTTAATGATTTACAAAAATTTATAACATCAATCCTGATAGATGGTTCGAAGAAAGATGAAATGTTAAAAGAAAGAGGGATACGCAAAAGTTTCACAGAAATATTGGTTCAAGAAATCAGGAATTTGAAGAATACGTAATGTAGGGTAGGTATTTTCAAATGAAAATATATTGTGCTGAAATGGGAGAGATGATGTTGGATGGAAATACGTAATGAGGGTTACGTATTTCAATGAAAATATATTGTGTGAAATGGGAGAGATGATGTTGGATGGAAATACGTAATGA
>PGTU02001886.1:0-25239 GCA_002896215.2 Cicer echinospermum
CCCAATATGTGCAAGTCCATGTGTCTCACTTATCCAAGTGGAGAGAGGTCAGATTAGTGGGCGTGAAAGAGCTGAATTCAGAGAGAGAGGCAAAGAGAAAAGTGAGAGAGGAAGAGCAAACCCTATTTTCGCATAAAACAGAGCAGCTGCACTAGATTCGCGATTTCTCCTTCGTTCACCGTCGGATCGGGCTGAAATGTGGACAGCAGGTTCGTGACTCGTGGTACTTCATTCTGACCGTTTGGATCGTCGATTAGAGGTCTGAGGTGGGAGAAATTGAACTCGGACAGCAGCAGTTTTTCTGGTTTTTTGCTGAACTTTGTTCTCAATTTCATGTTTGTTTTCTCATTGTGTTGGCTGATTGTTGTGCTGGTTACCTTGCTGTTTTTGGCTGGTTACTGAGCACGAAATTGTGCCATATTAGAAACTCTCTTGTACCCATATTTTGATCATAGTGGAGCTCTATTACTGGCTTGGTCCCGTGGTTGTTTACTTCTCACATTGAGAAGGTTTTTCCACGTTAAAAATTATTGTGTCATTTGTGATTGGTGATTTTAGTTGCTGTGATATTTTTTTGATTGCTCCTCACAGATTTCTTCAAGTTTGGAAAATTGATTATCCGCTGCCATATGCCTTGTTAGATTGTTATCATGTTGTTGGTTGATATTTCCCATCAGGATAAACTATGCTTGTTTTATGCTATTTTGCCTAATTGATTTGGAGTAAGTACATCTTTGGTTGGGTATCATGAGTTACATGATTTAGAGATTTGAATTAAAGAGAAAATGTCACTAATTAATTTGATGTTGGACATAGGATTGTGAGAAACAACATTGGTAATGGAGAGTGTGTCTTATGTGGCTTTGCTGTTTATAACATTAAAACTCCTTCCTTGGTCTTAGTATGTGATAAAAGAAAAATATATCACATTGTAGGTTGTTTCCTGATGCTCTAATCATTTAAGTTGTATCCAAAGTGATTTAAGATAATTATATAAATGAGTTTATAGGAAATTAAATATCCTAAGTTATTTAAGTCTAAATGATGAGTTAATTTGTTTTAAACTAATATTTTGAGTTATTTAGGAGAAGAGTTTGATGAATTTGATAAACTTGCTAAATCATAAGTGAAAAATTGAAATTAATTGAAGCTAAAGAGCCCAATCTTTAATCCAAAAAAGATGAGCACAAGATGTCATGCTCTACTTAGTGTGCAATAGACCAAGAATGACATTTGAACAATGTTTTTTGAAGATATGGTAAATCGAAGAAGATTATGATTGTGTTTGGAGATCGTTGTGGTTGTGATACCACTTAACCCGTACTACTAAATATATCGATGTGGTTTCTTTGTTGTTGTAAATCATCATCGCCAAAATGTCATGTTTGGTTGTGCTTTGTTATTCGGTGAAACTTCGTTTCTGTCTTAATAGGAACATCCAATAGTTCATCTATGAATATACAGTTGTTTTGAATTATGAGCAGTCTAGTAAGCATCAACAATCCGTACCAAAAACAATCTTTACAGATCAAAGATGCAGACATGGCTTACCAAGTCATCTCCAAGTTATGTTTATAGGAATATATCTAAGAAGCACCCTCACATTAAGCAATCTTAATTCTGATAATAAGTTAAATTTGTTTAGAAATGTCAACAGTGGAATAGGTGCTCAATTTGAATTCAAAATGCAAACAACTAGTGAAAGAACAATTGGCTCAAATGATGATATGATATTGTTGCAATTTGTAATCCTCTACTTGCAAAAACTAAATCAATGTCTAATACTGCAAGATAAGGACATTTCGAGAAAATGAAACGATCACATCAAAGAACAACAACATAAAACTGAGTTGGTTATGATCTTCATAAGATATACTTTGTTTGGATGAGTCTATGTTGTAATCATTTTAGTTTGTTCATATCATATTTTCTATCATAGAGAGAAAAAAACAAAGATGGCTCGCCTCTAAATGTTCCTATAACGTACATCTTTTTGATGCACCTCCACATAATAGAGTTTAAGTTATCTGAATTTCTTGATAGTTTTTTTCAGTTACATATAATTTCATTTCATAGCTGACAGCATTCTTTTACATAATTTAAAAGTTTGATTGTAGCTTTCATCTCTTTAGTTTCATCAATACACGAAATTAATCTATCTATTTTAAAAGTCGACAGTTTTAGTTCTTCAATTAGATTTTTAAACTAAAAAATGACGTACATATTAAATGATGTGACATATGATTTCAAGATATAGAATCATCTAGATACATTAGTCATTCATGTCATTAATTAAATTTCAAAAATGAAAAAATTTCGAAGTTAAAAATTTAAATTTTATAGAGTTTTATTATGATTTTATGATTGATAATCATTCTATATTATTGTATCATATATCACATTATTTAAATCATGTCATATCATCATTTTTTAGTTAAAAAAACATGATAATGGACAAAAACTATCAGATCATAAAATAAGGAGACCGATTTCGTAAACTAATAAAAATAGATAGAATAAAATTGCAATTAAGTTTAATTTAATAAGATTACCATTCCTTAGGTTGGAGTTTAAATACTTCATCGATTCCATTTACTAGTATGTTACAAGGAAATAACTTATATAATTATTTGATTCAGGTATGTAAATAACTAAAATATACCTCTGATTAAAACTTAAACATGCGTGCTTGGTCAAGTATTAATTTCTTTTGCATGCGGGAATCTTCAGTTACAATTGGTTTCCTTCAAGCAGCATTTTCCAAGATAGGCAAGAACACTAGAGGTATGATAGCCTAATTTGGATGGTTGTTTTTTATTTTTAAGAAGCTTGGATCGTTCTGTTATGCAGTGGTTTGTTGGTTATATTTGTGTACTAGATGAATATAGTTTAATTTTGGTTCTAGTTATGCAGTAATTCTCTTTAGAGAGAATATGAAAGCCCAATTTTGGTGGTTCTGTCTATGTGGTGGCAAACTCCTATATTATGTTGTGGTTAGCTTTTATTGACACCTCTATCAATAGGCAAGATGGTACCACTTTTTTTTTGGGTCGTGTGCTCTCCATTTTATGATCATTTTACCCCATTAAAAGAAGTAAAGGGCAAACACCGCTTACTCTAATTGTGCATATTAAATGGAGCAGTAATATTATAAAGTTAGTCCCCAAATTTATATTATGTTGCAAACTCAACACAAAAAATAAAAATAAATAAAAAACTATCATGGAACCACAATGAAAAATAAATGCTTTTATTGATTGACAACTCCTACAAGAGAAAAAAAAACTTCAAATTTATTCAACCTTTCAATAATGAAATGGAACCTGATAATAAAAATACACACAATTTACAAGGAATAAACAATTAAAGTATGCACGGTAGCAAGTCTATATGGACAATTTTGAATAGAAATCCAAGAGCATATTTCCAAATTACACTAATGTCTTGTCCTCCTCGTGCTTCTCACAAGGAGTAAGTGATTTCTTGATTTCGAGAAAGCTATATCATCTACAAGGCAAAAAATCAAGCTGAATGAGAGAAAAATAGTTGCTACAGAGCACAAACAAAATCCAAAGATCCCATTTGCTTCCTCAAATTATATTGAAAATAATGAGAAATCCTAAATGCAAACATCCTGACAATCAAAGTCACAACATAATCAATCTTCCTCTTGGAAAACTTAACTGCCAAATATCAATAGCATTCTCCAGAAACAATCATCTAACATAGCCAGGTTACCATTGTTTTATTCAATACTACCATTACATGGTTGATTTAAAGTTTGAAAACCATGTCGTCACAGCACCACAGAGTACAACAGCTCACAGCTACCATAGATCCACTATATATCATATGGTACAAAATATTGCCAGCAGGAAATAAAAGACCACAGCACCATTCCTTTTCCATGTCTATTAACAACCAATTCTTAATTTCTAATAAGAACTCGTTTAATCAGTTGTCTTCTATTTGTAACGACGAGCAAGACATGAGAAGACAAAGGAAATATAAGAGAAGAAAATATAGAGAAAATGAGTGTATATGTTATTGGTTTGTGGACTATAACAGCACTGTCTTTTTATCCCCAATCAGAAAAATTTACAAAAGATATCAGCAAATAAGTTACCCCCTTCATTTATTCCTGCGTTTCATATAAAAGCTTTTATATTAGAAAGCATAAACCAAATTCATCTTGCATACATAATGATAAGTTTGTACTTATTTTGACCATAGAAACAGAATCAGACCAACTCAACTTAAAGCACCTCTCCATCAGAGCATTACTGAATCAAAATAAAGTTATTTATTTAAACTGGTTTACTTCTTCCATCGACAATTTGATAACTTCCAACATCTTGATTCTATAATATGAATCCAACAAGATAGACCTTAGCAGTAATTCTTTCATCAATCCAAAAATCAAACTTTCAAAAAAAAATAATTTCAATACTTCAGTTATGAATATTTCTACAAGTCAAGACCAACTCAGTACCTGGTAAAATGAGCAAAAAGGCAACTCAATTAAACCTTTGATGTATGATAAGATTTGGTTGATTGTTCAATTTGTTTTTTTTTTTCCGTTTTAATTATTAAGTTGCTTAATAATTAACCAATTAATTTATTTTTAAATTGATTTAATTATCCAATTAAATTTTTCTCAGACCAATTTCTAAATATAAATTATATATATATTATATATATATTATATATACAAATTTAATTAACACAATTAATTACTTTCTCCTTCTCAAATATGTCACTTTGACAATTCTATATAAATTAAAATATATTATTAATTTTGCATAAAAAATAAAAATTATAAGTAATTTTATAAGAATATCGAATGATATAAAAAATATAAATTAAAAGAATAAAAAAAAGAGAGTGTAAAATAACATAATAGAAAGAAAAAAGGTATTTATACTTAATTGTATTGTAAAATGATATATAATTTAAGATAAAATTTTGTTAATGTTGGATGATCAATATCCATCATTAATTTTTATCCTTCCACTTTTTTCTTGATTTACATCCAATCAAGGTCCCTACAATTATCCAATCATCAATCAATCTCTCTTCAATCATCTCACTAAGTATTACATATAAAGTCACTAACACCGAGTATTACAATTTCAACTTTAATTTTATTTTCGATAAACACCATCCTATAAAGTCAGTATATACTCCTAATAATAAAAAAGTAATATTATTTTATCTTAAAATTTAATTGGTATACACTAGAATAAATAATGATCGTATAAAATTTTATATATTATTAAAAATATTAATTTTTTATATAGTTATTTTTTATTTATACTTTATTACAGGAATATTAAAAAAAATAGTTAAAATAAATGATGTATTTTATGTCAAATTTCAAAATGGACCAATTGGATATTGACCAATATCCAATCAAAACTGGAAAAACACATTAATGGACTGACGTATTAGCGCATGATGTTCAAATGGTTGGCTAATTGGGGTTGATAAATCTTATTATCATTATAATCATTGGAAAGATATATGAGTGAGATATTGGACCACCATTATTGTGTACTTCAATAAAAAAATATTTATCACAATTTGTGTTTATTACAACTTAAGTTGCAGAGGTTCACTACTGTGCTTTAATAGTATCCTTGTGCTTTGGATAGTTGGAATTTTGTTGATGAATAGAGATGCAAATATTAAAAATTAGAATAATCTTATTTCAATTGCTTTTGTTACAATTGAAATTTGCCTAAACATACATTTAATAGTTATAAAATGCTAAATATAAGTTAAAAAATTACTTTTAGCATTCTTTAATTTGATAGAAATGATAATTAATTTTTAAAAAGATTGATTTTAGTTAAACGTGAGGACGAATGTGACATAAATTTTGTTTAAATATGCGTGAAATTTTTTTTTCATCAATAATGTAATTTGAATGGTTTGTATCAAAATTGTTTTAATGAATAATTACCAAATGATATCTAACTTCAAAATATAATATGTTTATGTTTTATGTTCTTTAATTATTTACCTTATATTTAAGAATCTATATATAAAAAAAAAAATTAATAAATGCAGGACTATGTGTGACATGTATTACATTTATGACAATTATAATTATAGCTATTTTTGTTATAATGCCGAAAACAAAAAAAAATACTTTAAATTATTTTAGGTTTATATTATTATCTGTAGAACTATACGGATGCAAAAGCATCCTAGAGATACAAAGAATTTAATTAAGATACAAATTTGACATGAAAGAAATATAAATGATAAATACTTGTTGAATTAATTTACTTTTAGTTGAATTCACCAACTTTTAATGAACTCACCACTATTAAGATGAGAATCTATCCAAGAAAAAAAATATATTTTCAATAATAGAATCTATGGACCTTATTTTATATATGCATTAAATTATATAAAGTTGTCATAGATCTCTCGTTTTTGTATATTTATTAGAAATTAGAATCTGCCATATATATTTTTAATTTATGTTGTTCAATGTTGATATCACTCTAATTCAAGACCACTCATACTTCATGTTGGTTTAATTCTAAAGTTTAATTAATCAGCTTTGTGGCCATAATAAAATACCATTGCAAAAATATTGCTGTCAATTTCAGCTCTTAATGTTTAATTAATAATACACAAATGGCAAGTACAATTTGTATCATATTTATGTGTGAAGCTCCTTTCTGTCCCACAGCTAAGCTAATGATTCTAAATAAATAATATAATAATAATAATAATAATAATAATAATAGATAATGAATAATAATAATCAATAATAATAATAATAATAATAATAATAATAATAATAATAATAATATAATAATAATAATAATAATAATAATAACTCATAAATCCCTAAACCACTAGATATAATAATATAATTTCATCTATGCCTTTATTTTATTTGAAGTCATGGACCGTCTTCTCCTACACTTGACCTTCTTCTTTTGTCAATCAACATTCTTAGACATATCTTCTTTTCAGTTTATAACAATTTGTCGTGATTAGGGAATAAAGTAAGAGACAAAAATAAAAAGTACCTATTAATTAATATTTGGATACTAATGAAAAGTAAGAGAGAAATATATTTTAATCATTAACGGAATATATTCTCAACCACTTTATCTTAATCAATTAATGAATATATTATCAAAAAATTACTACTAATTCAAAAACTAAGTTTAAAACTAAGTTTAAATAGGAATTCCAAGGTGATGTGATCATTGCATTAATTTATAATAGGAGATTTATGTATGATTTCATTAATAATAGTTTAAGATAGGCAAAATTTCCGATTAAAAATACTAAACTGATGAATGACATGGAAGATTATCTTACAAAGTTCTTTAGACGAGACAAGAGATGAAGGTGATGTCTGAAGACATTGATATCTGATCAACATTCTGCGTTGTATTTAATGTTGTATCGGAAAAAATAAAGAAAATATTAATTTGAAAGTTTCTCCATTTGGCATTATGTCATTAATCGATATAGTAGAAAAAATCTATACATTAGAACTAAGCAACCACTTAGTGCATTTCATGTCAAAAAGATTGTATCATTAGTTCATTACATCAGAAAATTAAAATTTAGTCTCAAAACTATCTTAACAGTACTAATATATATATATATATATATATTATTATATATATAATATATATTTAAAACTATCAATTTAAGTTATTTAAAATTAATTTTTAAATAAACAAACTAATTAATTAGTCTCTCCTTCTTAAGTATGTTTTCTTTTAGCAATTTTTAAAACATCTCAATAAAAAAATATTTATTGCAACAAGATTTTTTATTCAATTTTAAGTTGCAAGGTTTCTCTATTTTATCTGCCTTCGAGATTAAATGAGAAAAATCAGAAAATGAAATTAAAAAGTAGTGGGAATTAATAAGATCTGCTTCACACATGGTGGAATTAAAAGATTATGAAATTCAATTAATTCAATAACTGAGGTACGTAGAAAAAAGAGGATTGAAATTTTGAATCATCGTATATTTTTTGTGCAATTCATATATTCGTGTGCTAGTGTGTTTTTTATTTTTTTATGTTAGTATGTGAAAACTTGTTTCATTGTTGACTTTAATTGTTGTCTCGCTGGATTTGTTTACATTTATTATTTGAAGTAGTATTCTCTTCATATTTTGGACACAAGTAAATTTGTTTAATTGATTTTTTGGACAAGTTTTATTTAAATGAATTGAAACTGAAGATTGTGCAAACTTAAATTTGCAAAGAGTAAAATAGTTCATGATTTTGTATGATGTCAAGTAAATTGATCATTTTGTTAACTTGGTTGAGATTATCTAAGTACATGTAAAATAAGTGCTTAATATTAGCAAATTAAATAATATTTACTTATATACATAATCGTTTTAAAAAATTACATTATATATCGTTCGATTAATTCAGAGGACAATATTAGAAATATGAATTGCATTATGCATTTGAACCAACTACAGAAAATAATAATTAATTAAGACAATAAAACATTTATATTATTTACATTTAATTCAATTTTCACTTATATCTATTAATTTTATTTTATTTTGATTTGGATATTTAAATTACATTTTTACATTATTTCTCTAGTTGTCGTGCGTGCGTGCGATTACTGTTGTTGTTTTGTTTATTTGCATTAGGGATTGAAAAATTGATAACCCCTTCTCTCACTCATCAGTTAATGAAACATCCAAAACTCATCTACCTCTGGTTTCATCCTATATATATACATATATCATGCTCATTCTCATCATCCTCATTCTCATCCTCCTCATTCTTCCACAGTCCTCCGAAATGTCCTTTCCCAACACCACTGGTCTCGCCCAACACCGCCTCTCCCACCACTGCCTCGCCCAACCACCACCGCCGCCGACACATCTTCCACCATGTCACGTTTTCAACACCCTGATCTGAACCATCACAGGCCAAAATGGCTTGTCCCTATCATCTTCTACGGCGGTAGTGGTCATGTTAATGGTTGTGCTCATCTACTGCGCACGAAAGAAGAGAGCTAACACCGGCGACAGAGGTGGCAGCTGGGGAGGAGCTCCGGTGGAGGAAGTAGCTCCGGTGGAGGAAGTAGCTTCCGCTTCTTCCTTGTTCATATTTTAGTATTTACAATTTGTGTGAAAAATATCATTGGATCCAGAATAATTATGAGTGTTTTTTTATGCTTCCTCTTCTTCCTCTTCATATTTTAGTATTTAAAATTTGTGTGAAAAATATCATTGGATACGTAATAATTATGATAGTGTTTTTTAATGTTGTTATGTTTTTATTGTAAATGTAAAAAATATCACACAAAAAATCCAGATCTGAGTTGAGTTTGTTTTTTGTTGTGAAAATCCAGACTAAAGTTTCCAATCATTAATAAGAATTTAAAATAGGTCACTCAAAATAAAACTATAAAGTACCGAAATTAATTCAAAAGATTAAATATTTTCAACCCTAGAAAATTAATTTTCTTTGTTGTGCTAACTTAACACAATTGACATTACTACTTCTAACTGAATTAGGATTAAGATTTATAACTTTTATAATGAATTATAATTTAAAATTAATAAATCTAATATTTAATTGAAGAATTAGATTATAACTAGTAATTTTGATTAATTTAATTTAGATTAAATCAACATTAACTATGAATTTGGGAGATTCTCTTATCTGTTTATTGAAGTTTAAGCATTGCGACATGAGTTAAACACTTTGAATTGTGTTTTAATCAATTGATTGTTGTTTAAAATTTGTTGTTAGTTTTTGATTTATTAAAACCATTTATCCACCTATTTTATCATAATTAATTTGAATAAAACATATATTTTAGATTGATGAAATATGATAGAATAAAGTGGAATGATAAAATATGATAGAGTAAAGTGGAGTACTATACTACTACTCTCTGCACATTTTAATGATTATTAATTGGGGTTAAATAAATGAAACCGGTAACCCTAGAAAGGTTGCTATTAGAATTTATTACTAGTAATACCTTGTCTTGAGCATGAGTCACAATCCATTGAAAGCTCAAGTGTTTGTGAGAATATACTTTATAGTGTTAATAATGATCATTTCAAATAGAACATTTGTGAGTAATACCTTTTTTATTCATTAGAATCTCTTGCTTCAAAATTATAAAGAGAAAAATGTTCTCTCTTTTATATTAAGAGAATAAACTAAAGAGAAAAACAGAAATGAAGGGAAACTAACTACTTAGAGAAGCAGGGAAAATAAAGACTTTGTCAGATACAAACTAAAGAAAACAAAGAAGAAGAGTTTGAGGAGGATGAGAATATATATAGAGATGAAACTGAGAACAAGTTGAGTCTGAACGTTTTATTCATCAATGGATGGGAGAAAGGGTTATCAACAAGATGTTTGATCTTCCCCAATTAGCCATTGTTAGATTTGGAGAAGGATACAAAAGGAAAAGGAAGAGATGAATATTGTGACGGAGGAGTGTCTGCAAAACTTATACTTATGCGGGTTTATTTTTATACAAAATGTCTTGTTCATAATTAATTACAATTCATCAAACTCGTTGCAGACACTCCTCCGTCACAATATTCATCTCTTCCTTTTCCTTTTGTATCCTTCTCCAAATCTAACAATGGCGCCGGAGCTTCCTCCCCAGCTGCACCTCTGTCGCCGTGTTGCTCTCTTCTTTCGTGCGCAGTAGATGAGCACGGCCATTAACATGGCCACTACCGCCGTAGAAGATGATAGGGACAAGCCATTTTGGCCCTGTGATGGTTCAGATCAGGGTGTTGAAACGTGACATGGTGGAAGATGGGGTCGCGGCGGTGGTGTTGGGCGAGGCAGTGGTGGGAAGAGGCGGTGTTGGGCGAGACAGTGGTGTTGGGAAAGGACATTTTCGGAGGACTTTGAAAGAATGAGGAGGATGAGAATGAGGATGATGAGAATGAGCATGATATATGTATATATATAGGATGAAATCCATAGGTAGATGAGTTTGGATGTTTCATTAACTGATGAGTGAGAGAAGGGGTTATCAATTTTTCAAATCCCTAATGCAAATAAACAAAAACAACAACAGTAATCGCACGCACGCACGACAACTAGAGAAATAATGTAAAAAATGTAATTTAAATATCCAAATCAAAATAAAATAAAATTAATAGATATAAGTGAAAATTGAATTAAATTTAAAATAGTATAAATGTTTTATTGTCTTAATTAATTATTATTTTTCTGTAGTTGGTTCAAATGGCATAATGCAATTCATATTTCTAATATTGTCCTCTCAATTAATCGAACGATATATAATGTAATTTTTTAAAACGATTATGTATATAAAGTAAATATTATTTAATTTCTAATATTAAGCACTTATTTGACTATGTACTTAGATAATCTCAACCCAAGTTAACAAAATGATCAATTTACTTGACATCATACAAAATCATGAACTATTTTACCTCTTTGCAAATTTAAGTTGCACAATCTTCAGTTTCAATTCATTTAAATAAAACTTGTCCAAAAAAATCAATTAAACAAATTTACTTGTGTCCAAAATATGAAGAGAACTACTACTTCATAATAATAATTGTAAACAAATCCAGCGAGACCACAAATTAAAGTCACAATGAAACAAGTTTTCACATACTAACATAAAAAAATAAAAACACACTAGCACACGATATATGAATTGCACAAAAAAATATAGATGATTCAAAATTTCAATCCTCTTTTTTTCTACGTACCTCAGTTTTTGAATTAATTGAATTTCATAATCTTATAATTCCACCATGTGAAAAGCAGATCTTATTAATTCCCACCTACTTTTTTAATTTCATTTTCTGACTTTTCTCATTTAATCTCGAAGGCAGATAAAAATAGAGAAACCTTGCAACTTAAATTGAATAAAAAAACTTGTTGCAATAAATATTTTTTTATTGAGATGTCTTTAAAATTGCTAAAAGAAAACATACTTAAGAAGGAGAGACTAATTAATTAGTTGTTTATTTAAAAATAATTTTTATTTAAAATTAATTTTAAATAACTTAAATTGATAGTTTTATATATATATATATATATATATAAGAATTAGTATCTGTTAAAACTTTTGAGACTAAATTTTAATTTTCTTGATGTAATGAACTAATGATACAATCTTTTTGACATGAAATGCACTAAGTGGCTCCTTAGGTTCTAATTTATAGATTTTTTCTACTTCATCGATTAATGACATAATGCCAAATGGAGAAACTTTCAATTAATATTTTCTTTATTTTTTTCCGGACAACATTAAATTCAACGCAGATGTTGATCAGATATCACATGTCTTCCGACATCACCTTCATCTCTTGTCTCGTCTAAAGAACTTGTAAGATAATATTCCATGTCAATTCAATCAGTTAGTAATTTCTAATCGGAAATTTTGCCTATCTTAAACTATTATTAATGAAATCATACAATAAATCATATAATATTATTATTATTATTAATGCTATGATCATAATAATCATCACCCCTTGGAATAACAACTCCTATTTAAAACAAAACTGAATTTTAAACTTAGTTTGAATTAATTAGTAAATTTTTTGATAATATATTCATTAATGATTAAGATAAAAAGTGGTTGAGAATATATTCGTTAATGATTAAAATATATTTCTCCTTACTTTTCATTAGTATCCAAATATTAATTAATAGGTACTTTTTATTTTTTTCCTCTTACTTTATTCCCTAATACAGACAAATTGTTATAACTGAAAGGAAGATATGTCTAAGAATGTTGATTGACAAAAGAAGAAGGTCAAAGTGTAGGAGAAGACGTGTCCATGAACTTCAAATAAAATAAAGGCATAGATGAAATTAATTATTATTATACTAGTGGTTAGGGATTTATGAAGTTATTATTATTATTATTATTATATTTAGAATCATTAGCTTAGCTGTGGGACAGAAGGAGCTTCACACATATAAATATGATACAAAAGTTGTACTTGCCATTTGTGTATTAATTAATTTAACATTAAAAGAGCTGAAATTTTGACAGCAAATATTTTTGCAATGGTATTTTATCACGGGCCACAGAGCTGATTATAAACTTTAGAATTAAACCAACATGAAGTATGAGTGGTCTTGAATTAGAGTGATATCAACATTGAACAACATAAATTAAAAAAATATATATGGCAGATTCTAATTCTAATAAATATACAAAAACGAAGAGATCTATGACAACTTTATATAATTTAATGGGAATTTCTTTGGATCAATCTCACTATATTGAAAAGATCCTAAAGAAATATGATTACTTTGACTGTAAACCTTCTTACACACCATATGATCCCAGTGTAACACTTTTCAAGAACTCTGGGGAAGGTGTTAGACAAACTGAATATGCGAGCATCATTGGCAGCCTCAGGTATGCCACTGATTGTACTAGACCCGACATTGCCTATGTCGTGGGATTGTTTTGCAGGTTTACTAGTAGACCTAGTATGGAGCATTGGCACGCTATCGATAGAGTCATGAGATACCTTAAAAGGACCATGAGTCTTGGATTACACTATCAAAGATTTCCTGTCGTCCTTGAAGGATACAGTGATGCTGATTGAAACACCCTATCAGATGACTTCAAGGCAACCAGTGGCTATGTTTTCAGCATAGCCGGTGGTGCTGTATCATGGAAATCGAAGAAACAGACAATATTGGCTCAGTCCACTATGGAGTCTGAAATGATAGCTCTAGCTAATGCTAGTGAAGAAGCAAGGTGGTTGAGATGCTTGCTAGCAGAAATCCCTTTATGGGATAAGCCGTTACCAGCTGTGTTGATCCACTGAGATAGTACCGCGACTATTGCAAAAATTGAGAATCGTTATTATAACGGTAAGAGACGACAAATACGTCGTAAGCACATCACAGTTAGAGAATTACTTTCGAATGGAGCTGTTATTGTGGATCATGTACGCACTGTTGAAAATTTAGTTGATCCTTTGACGAAAGGATTAGCTAGAGAGAAAGTCCAAAATACATCCAAAAGGATGGGACTAATGCCTATAGATAAATGAGTCACTTATGATGGTAACCCGGCCTAAAAGACTGGAGATCCCAAGAATTAGGTTCAATGGGTAATAACATGTCATAGTGATATGAGATGAACATGCTATGTTTAAAATGAGAAGCATGATTCCTGAAGCGAAAAAGGATGAGACAATAGAAACTCTTAATGAGATCTATACTCTATATGGAGTGGGGTACCTAGTGGCTACAGGAGTACTCTTGATAGACTCACCTACGTGAATGTGGAAGTGGGGGCCGCTTCCTATGGAATTTCGAGGCAGAATTCCTAGAGCGTTCACTAGACTGGGATACACGTGCAGGGCCCTAAATGCACGGGCTTTTGAGAATACACCTAATGAAAGGTTGTGTGTGGGTTTGATGTCAGAGATAGAGTTCAAAACTACGAGTTACTCTTGTTGAATCTGAATCCTACTCGCTATGCAAAGGTTCAAGTCGAAAGACACCTTTGTTTATGCACAATCTTATAGAAGCGTTTGACGCTATTCAAGAATCTATTTTTAAATTCAAGTGGGGGATTGTTGGAAATGATGAAAAATAAATGACATTGATGATGGCTTTTAATGTGTGAATTGAAAAATGAGAAGTCCCACATTAGAGGGAACACACTCATTTATGACCTTTATAAGGAGTTAGTTTCACAATTGGGTTGGGCCCCAAGGGGCACCGCAATTTTGTGAAGGAGGGAGAACGCAAGCAAACGGACCACCACACGCGCGCGCGCCGCTGCCTGCCCGCCCGTCCGGCCGGTTCGGTTCGGGTTGTGGTGTATTAAAGTCAATGTCAATGTTCAGATTCATTCAAACCCTAAACAGACTAATCTTGTGTCCTTTGCTTAGTCAGTCAATCGACTGGCATATAGAGGAAACTCCGATACAGTGAATCTGGCTGTTTTATCCGGGGGACTTCGTGGTTGATAGTCTGCCTTGCACAATTTTGGGCAGTGCCTCGAAACGTCTTAAAGAGAGCGACCTAGTCCGCGACTCAACCCAGTAATATTTTCGGTGGCATATATTGTTTTCAAAGGTTTTCGAATTTTAAAAACAACAGAAATTAATTTTCCATCTTGGAAACCTTTGTTACCTGATGCTTACATAACATGTTTCTATAAACAGGACTATTTTCCCTCCCGTTCCATGAATCAAACAGTGAGGTTTGTCAGGGATAAGCTTGATAAGGTAATGTGTACCTTATTTAAGAATATGATTTGGAGTCTATTATAGTGTTGAGCTTTGAAACAATATCTTCTTCTCATCCAGATTCAATCCAGTGGCGAGCATCTACAAGCTGGATCAACATCAAAAAAAGCACGAGTTGATAATAGGAGGAGGATTTAATGTGTAAAATTAAAAAGTTTTAGGTAATTGTGATGTTCTCTTAGGTTGTGTTTGAGAGGTTTTTGGAGAGAAGGGGGAGGCTTATGGCTAGCCTCCTCCTTGTTTGGGAGTTTTATAGAAAATTGGAAAGACATTTGGGAAATATTTAAAAAAAATTCTTCAAACACATCTTATATGTATTTTTTGAGTTCCCCAAATTGAGGTACTCAAAAGAAAAAAAATGGAAATGATTTATTTACCCTTTGCAAATTGAAAGTACACTACTAATATCAGAATGGAGCCCTACATTATCGGATTTCCTCTCTCTCTCTCTCTCTCTCAAGCTCTATTCATTCCTTCTGGTTCAAGATCGATCTCCTTTTGGGATTTGTTCGAATTAATGTTATAAGGTAAAACAACTCTCTTGCTCTCTTCTTCACACTCTGTCTCTTCACCAGCAAAGCTTAATTTTGCTTGTGATTTGTGTGCTTGGATTTGAGTTCATCTGAGTTTATTGTCTTTTGTGCAGGGGCGAAAGTGTATTATGAATTCCATTGGAGTGTCTGTGCTCTTGCATTTACCTAGAGGTAGATATTTCACTCGTTCTTCTTAGCTCTTATGTAGTTTGAAATTTGTAATGTATCCATATTAACTTGCTTCTGGTTGAGTTTTGTTTTCCATTTTGTGGAAATTAGTTGTCTTTGTAAAATAGGGCAAAAACCTTGTTTGAGTTACATCAATTACTATTTTAATAAATTATTAGTATAGTTAATTGATATGAATATCAATATTTTACTTCAAAACATAATACTCTTAAACATAATTGATCACTCTATTTATTCAATATTAAAATTTTGTCTTTAATTGTAATATTTAATCAATATTATATATGTTATTTTTAATTTAATATTTTTTTATTTAACGGTAATAATTAATATACTAATTTTTAATAAATAAAATAAAGTAAAATTATTATTTTCTATTTTTTTAATATTTGTGAAGTACTGTTCAAATAAGCTTCTTTCTTTTTTTTAAGACAAAAGAAGTATTATTAATACTAAGCAATTGTACCCACTTTTCAATATCTATCTAAAGTTGCCCTTTTCTTGTATTCATTTTATTTTCTTTTAACAGATAAGAGTATATTTTCCTCCATCCCATTTAATAGCTTCACATTCTACTGGTCCAAATATCTCTACTTTTGAAAGTTTTATACAATATTATTTCCTGATCTCCTCCTATTTAGATAGTCACTGATATAATGAGATAAAATTTGACGGCTAAGATATTAAAAGAATTACTTGGTAGTACGAACAGTTGAATTTCTAATAGTTTATTACTATAAATTTCATGAAGAATTAATTTTACATTGACTAAAATAAATAAAAATTAATTAGAATAAAAGATAGAAATTCATTTGTGACGATAAAAAATATTTAATTTGTAATATTGACTTTTAAAAACAAATTATATCAATTATATTTTCTACGGCAACAAAAATAAAAAGTGAGGTCTAAATAGTTTATATACACGATGATACACACCTCTTCAATACAACAAATCAATTATTATATTCATAATATTAATTATCAATAATATTAATTAAATGAAATAATTGAAATAAAAAATTAATATTATTTTAAAAATTAAATTTTATAATTTTTAAAACAAATTCTTTTTTTAATTGTGATAGTTATTTTTAAAACTACTAATATCATTTGTAAAATCTTATCTTAAAATCAATACTACTACTAGTACTAGTAGTGGTAGGTGTATCATAAATTCTAATAGCAACCTTTCTAGATTACCAGTTTCATTTATTAAATCCACATTAATAATCATTAAAATGTGCAGAGAGTAGTAGTATAGTACTCCACTTTACTCTATCATATTTTATCATTCCACTTTATTCTATCATATTTCATCAATCTAAAATATATGTTTTTATTCAAATTAATATGATAAAATAGTGGATAAATGGTTTTAATAAATCAAAACTAAACAACAAATTTTAAACAAACAATCAAATTGATTAAAACACAATTCAAAGTGTTTAACTCATGTCGCAATGCTTAAACTTCAAATAAACAATAAGAGAATCCCAAATTCATATTAATGTTGATTTAATCTAAATTCAAATTAATCAAAATTACTAGTTAATAATCTAAAATTCTCAATTAAATATTAGATATATTAATTTTAATTATAATTCAATTATAAAAGATATAATCTTAATCCTAATTCAGTTAGAAGTAGTAGATGTCCAATTGTGTTAAGTTAAACACAACAAAGAAAATTAATTTTCTTAGGGTTGAAAATATTTAATCTTTTGAATTAATTTCGGTACTTTATAGTTTTATTTTGAGTGACTTATTTTAAATTCTTATTAATGATTGGAAACATTTAATCTTTTGAAATAATTATTTTTTATATAAAAACAGAGTGAAATGCTTTTTTTTTAATACAATAATAAAAAAATGTGATACGTTATTCTCAGTCCGTCTAGCATTGTTCCACGATTAAATAGAATGATTTGCAAACCTTTAAAGAAAATAATATTTTAAATAAAAAATATAAAAATCTTGTATTATAAAAATTTGCTATTTTAAAAAAAACTAAAAGTTGTTGATAATTTTATATTGCATCACCTAAATTGATAATCCTAGATGAAATTATAGTGGACAATGACAAAAAATTATGTGACTAAGAGTGTTCATTAGAATTGTAAAATGGATTGGACCGGCTCGTTCTACCTTAAAAGGTTAAATTATATAAATTAGCCAAATTGATCCAACCTACTTTATTATTATTAGCCTACTATTTATTAAAATTGGTCTATCAAATATGGATTATGTGAGCTAACTGTTCAATTCGATCAGCTTTTCTTTCGATATCTTTTTACTATAATTAAAAAATAATCTAAAATAACGATTCAAATGTAAATGGTGTAGTTCTTTCAACTCTTGGAAGAGGTATTGCCCTATCATTTTATTTTCTGCATTTAGCCATTGCAAATAAAGTAAATAATATATTATTAAAAATTAACGTGTTTCATTAATTTTAAATTTTAAGAAATTCTGTAAATTTTAATTTGGTAATCTTCTATATATAACATTTTAATGGAAATTTTCAACATCAAATTTTTTGAAATTCTATAAATTTTAAAATTTTTGAATTGTATTATCTATTACATAAATTTCCAATTTTCACTCAACTATTTGTTACGGAAAATTTGATTGAGGTGACTTTTTTTAATTTGCTAATTTTCACCTGCGGCAAAGTTATACTAATTTTAATGAGGTGACTTTTTTTTTAATTTGCTTTTATATATAACAAAATAGTATCTGATAATATTTTAAATAATCAAATTCGTCCATAACTAGAGTCATGCTAACAAATACATGTTAAGAATACAAAAGTACAAATTTTATATTAAAAAACTAAATTTTGATATTTTAAAAGCTAAATACACAATTTCAATTCATTTCTATTGTTGGCACTTGTTAGCGCCCCCTTTAAATCTATAATAACTAATCTATCTTTTTCAATATAAACAATTAAATTATTTGTAAAAAATACATCTTCAATTTTATTTTTGAGTTGTTTCTTGACAACTTTTATCAGTAAAATTGTTTTATTTATAGTTGCTGTAGAGATTAAAAATGTTAAAATAATATAAATAGATATATCAATCAAGTGATTATTTGTTTACTCTTTATTTCTTTAATTTTATTACAAATAAATTTATTTGAGGTAGTAAAATATAAAACTATTATTATTAATTCTATAAAAAAATATTTTTTTGAGCCAAAGCTAACTCATGCAATTGAATAGCTTCACCACTAATTTTACATGTTACCAATATTGTTTATTTGATAATATTAGAAGTCGGAGAAAAAAACGTGTATTTTTGTAATAATAATAATAATAATAATAATATTTGTAAGGGATGAATTTTTCTATCACTTATAACTTAATATATATATATATATATAAAGGTGTTGATGTTGATAATATTAAAATACTAAATGTCTGATTTTTCAGGGTAATTAAAATTTTAAGATATATAAACAAGAATAACATTATATTATTTAGATATTTTTTACGCTAAAAAGTTATTAAAATGAAAAAGAATCTGAAATTTAAAAAATGTATTATAAAATATTATATATACTCTTCATTATATATTTGAAATGCAGGAAAATATGTCATGTGACGGGTTGACACATTGGATATTATTAGAATAAACAACAACACAATAAAAAGTAGATTTGAAGATCGAAGAAAAATATTAGAAATTAGTCAAAGGTAGATTTTGAATAAAGCATCCACAAAAAATATAGTTTACATAAAGAAGATCTTCATCTTTCAAAGGCGATGATCAAATCCAATATTGTTAGAATAAAATACAAAAAATGAATTAAAATGGAGAGACCTATGTGTTGTAGATTTTCTTTATTCGCAATTGTAATAATTGAGCACCCAACTCACGATTTAATTTTGGAATCACTTGGATTAATTGTTAAGCAAGACATCATTTTCTTCGAGTGAGAGAATGTTATTTATATGCTTATTTGGACAATGATATTACTACCTTCAAATTTGTTTTGGAATTGAATATTGAATTGAGATTGACGTTGAATTTGATATTTGCTTATATTAAAAAGTGTTACGTGATCTTATATCAAATACTTCTTTTTTCTCAAAATAATTATCACATTTATTTTAACGAGATGAGGTGTTCCATAAGCCGTTAGAGTTAAATTTACGCAATTTAATCTCATTTTCGTTGTTTGATTTTTGGTAATAGTAATGTTGATTTTGAATTTGTCTAAAATTATTTTAAAAAAACTATTAAATTGTTAGAATCCATTTTTTACAATAGGTTGAAAGTCATTAATTCAATGCATTACTTCGTAATTACCAAATTCATCCCTTTTATTACCTCTAATCATCCTTATAAACCAAATAAGTATTCAAAATGGGTTTGTTTAATACTGCGGCGGTTGTAGTGAAAATCATTACAAATTTTAAATATAGTAGTTAATATAATTGAATTAGATATCAAATTATATCTAATTTTTTGTTTCCCAAGATTGTTGGGTTTCTTGTTTAAAAAAATGTGGGAAGATTTTAAAATGTGATTATCAATTTTTGATCTCAATCACAGTAAAACATACTTAAGGCGTTTACTTAGATTGATTTTATGATCAATATCAATGGCTTTACCGAACTTGTCCAGAAAAGACGGCAAAATGGCATAACTATAATTAAGTTTAATGTTACCATTTGATATTTTATCTTAAAATGTTCAATCACTAATTAAATTTACGTACTTCCCCATACTTATTTATAGGATTAAACATTTATAATGATTAAGTTGAATTTAACCCTACTATATTTCTGTTGGTAATTTCATAACTATACTTAAACGTAAACAATAAAAAATAACACATAAGTTCAATTAAAAAATGTTTTTAACGATTGAGTAATATCGGGATGGGGTGGGTTATAGTCCATAATTGCATATAGTCCTTTTCACTTTATCTATTAATTTTTTCAACCAGATTTATCCTTAACAAAGTATTTTAGGTTGGTATTTAAGAATTTAGGTATAGAGATGACCCTACTTGTGGCCCCATTATTGATAACATTGCTATCAAGAAGCTTTTCACTGCTCTACCTAATTTTATTAACTACTCAATTGAGTTTGAAAAAACAATTACTCCACCTAAAATATTATGTTAGTAGTATATGTTTTTTACTTGAAGAGGAGTACTGTATTACCTATTTCACCGGTTTGACTATCTAATTTTATTAATTATTGTAACGAGTTTGATGATTGTAATTAATTATGAACAAGACATTTTGTATAAAAATAAACCTGCATAAGTATAAGTTTTGCAGACACTCCTCCGTCACAATATTCATCTTCCTTTTCCTTTTGTATCCTTCTCCAAATCTAACAATGGCTAAATTGGGGAAGATCAAACATCTTGTTGATAACCCTTTCTCCCATCCATTGATGAATAAAACGTTCAGACTCAACTTGTTCTCAGTTTCATCTCTATATATATTCTCATCCTCCTCAAACTCTTCTTCTCTGTTTTCTTTAGTTTGTATTCTGACAAAGTCTTTATTTTCCCTGCTTCTCTAAGTAGTTAGTTTCCCTTCATTTCTGTTTTTCTCTTCTAGTTTATTCTCTTAATATAAAAAGAGAGAACATTTTTCTCTTTATAATTTTGAAGCAAGAGATTCTAATGAATAAAAAAAGGTATTTACTCACCAAATGTTCTATTTGAATATGATCATTAACACTATAAGTATATTCTCACAAACACTTGAGCTTTCAATGGATTGTGACTCATGCTCAAGACAAGGTAGTTACTAGTAGTGGTAGGTGTATCATAAATTCTAATAGCAACCTTTCTAGGTTACCGGTTTCATTTATTAAACTCACATTAATAATCATTAAAATGTGCAGAGAGTAGTAGTATAGTACTCCACTTTACTCTATCATATTTTATCATTCCACTTTATTCTATCATATTTTATCAATCTAAAATATATGTTTTTATTCAATTAATATGATAAAATAGTGGATAAATGGTTTTAATAAATCAAAACTAAATAACAAATTTTAAACAAACAATCAAATTGATTAAAACACAATTCAAAGTGTTTAACTCATGTCGCAATGCTTAAACTTCAATAAACAATAAGAGAATCCCAAATTCATATTAATGTTGATTTAATCTAAATTCAAATTAATCAAAATTACTAGTTTAATAATCTAAAATTCTCAATTAAATATTAGATTTATTAATTTTAATTATAATTCAATATTATAAAAGATATAATCTTAATCCTAATTCAGTTAGAAGTAGTAGATGTCCAATTGTGTTAAGTTAAGCACAACAAAGAAAATTAAATTTTCTTAGGGTTGAAATATTTAATCTTTTGAATTAATTTCGGTACTTTATAGTTTTATTTTGAGTAACCTATTTTAAATTCTTATTAATGATTGGAAACATTTAGTCTGGATTTTCACAACAAAAAACAAACAAACTCAAATTTACTTGTGTCCAAAATATAAAGAGAACTACTACTTCATAATAATAATTGTAAAACAAATCCAGCGAGACCACAAATTAAAGTCACAATGAAACAAGTTTTCACATACTAACATAAAAAAATAAAAAACACACTAGCACACGATATATGAATTGCACAAAAAATATAGATGATTCAAAATTTCAATCATCTTTCTTTCTACGTACCTCAGTTTTTGAATTAATTGAATTTCATAATCTTATAATTCCACCATGTGAAAAGCAGATCTTATTAATTCCCACCTACTTTTTTAATTTCATTTTCTGACTTTTCTCATTTAATCTCGAAGGCAGATAAAATAGAGAAACCTTGCAACTTAAATTGAATAAAAAAACTTGTTGCAATAAATATTTTTTTATTGAGATGTCTTTAAAATTGCTAAAAGAAACATACTAAGAAGGAGAGACTAATTAATGAGTTGTTTATTTAAAAATAATTAATTTTAAAATAACTTAAATTGATAGTTTTTAAATATATATATAAGAATTAGTATCTGTTAAAACTTTTGAGACTAAATTTTAATTTTCTTGATGTAATGAACTAATGTTACAATCTTTTTGACATGAAATGCACTAAGTGGCTCCTTAGGTTCTAATTTATAGATTTTTCTACTTCATCGATTAATGACATAATGCCAAATGGAGAAACTTCAATTAATATTTTCTTTATTTTTTTCCGGACAACATTAAATACAACGCAGATGTGATCAGATATCACATGTCTTCAGACATCACCTTCATCTCTTGTCTCGTCTAAAGAACTTGTAAGATAATCTTCATGTCAATTCAATCAGTTAGTAATTTCTAATCGGAATTTTGCCTATCTTAAAACTATTATTAATGAAATCATACATAATCATATAATATTATTATTTATTATTAATGCTATGATCATAATAATCATCACCCCTTGGAATAACAAACTCCTATTTAAAACAAAACTGAATTTTAAACTTAGTTTGAATTAAATAGTAAATTTTTTGATAATATATTCATTAATGATTAAGATAAAAAGTGGTTGAGAATATATTCGTTAATGATTAAAATATATTTCTCCTTATTTTCATTAGTATCCAAATATTAATTAATAGGTACTTTTATTTTTTTCCTCTTACTTTATTCCCTAATACAGACAAATTGTTATAACTGAAAGGAAGATATGTCTAAGAATTTGATGACAAAAGAAGAAGGTAAAGTGTAGAGAAGACGTGTCATGAACTTCAATAAAATAAAGCATAGATGAAATTAATTATTATTATTACTAGTGGTTTAGGATTTAGAAGTTATTATTATTATTTATTATATTTAGAATCATTAGCTTAGCTGTGGGACAGAAGGAGCATTCACACATAAATATGATACAAAGTTGTACTTGCCATTTGTGTATTTAATTAATTTAACATTTAAAAGAGCTGAAATTTGACAGCAAATATTTTTGCATGGTTATTTTGATCACGGCGACAGAGCTGATTATAAAACTTTAGAATTAAGAACAACATGAAGTTATGAGTGGTCTTGAATTAGAGTGATATCAACATTGAACAACATAAATTAAAAAAATATATATGGCAGATTCTAATTCTAATAAATATACAAAAACGAAGAGATCTATGACAACTTTATATAATTTAATGCATATATAAAAATAAGGTCCATCAGATGTTTATTATTAAATATAATCTTTTTCTTGGGATGATTCTCTCTAATAGGGTGAGTTCATTAAAAGTGAGTGAATCAACGAAAAGTAATTAATCTACAAATATTTATCATTTATATTTTCTTTCATGTCAATTTGTATCTTAATTAAATACTCTTTGTACTTAGGATGGCTTTTACATCTTATAGCTTCTACAAATAATATATAAACCTTAAATAAATTTAAAGTTTTTTTTTTTTGTTTTCCGACATTAAAAAACAAAAATAGCTATAATTATAACTGTCATAAATATAATAACTTTGATCACACATAGTCTGCATTTTATAATTTTTTTTTTTTATATAGATCCTTAAACTATAAGGTAAAATAATTAAAGAAACATAAAATAGCATATATACTTTTGAAATTAGATATGTATTTGTGGTAATTATTCAATTAAAAACAATTTTTGATACAAACCATTCAAATTACATTTTAATGATAAAAAAAAAATTTCAACATATTTAAACAAAGATTTATGTCACATCGTCTCACGTTAACTTAAAATCAATCTTTTTAAATTAATTATCATTTCTACTCAATTTAAAGACATGGCTAAAAGTAATTTTTAACATAATTTAGCAATTTTATGAACTATTAAAAGTATGTATGCAAATTCCAATTTTTAACAAAGCAATGAAATAAGATTATTAATTTAATATTATGCATCTTCTAATTCATCAACCAAAATTCCACTATTCCAAGCACAAGGATACATCTAAAGCACAGGTATGACCTTTTCAACTTAATTGTATAAAACAAAAATTGTGATAAATATTTTTGGAAGAGGCTCAAAAAAATTAATAATTTAAAAGGTCCCCAAAACAGGCCCCCTAAAATTTTGCTTAGGAGGCCCATAGGCCCACTTTTTTAAAAAAAGAATCGATTTTCTTTTATGAGAAATAAAGTTTTTCAATTTTTTCACCGATAATTTTTTTTTATTTTTTTCTATAAAATTTTCCGATTTTATTTCGATAAAAAATGTTCGATTTTTTTCGATAAAAAATTTCTGACTTTTCTCGATAAAAAATTTCTGATTTTTTTTCG
>PGTU02001887.1:0-11093 GCA_002896215.2 Cicer echinospermum
GTCTAACCCTCCTCGCTTCAGTTTCCTCGTTGGCGATCACCTTGAAATCATCAGGTCATTCTCATTTCAGTTTCGTGAGGTGTTTTTTTTTTTTTCCGAGGTTGATTTGAAATTAAATAAAATGTAAATTATAATATTTTTAAAGTTTAGCGGATTTTTGAAATCATACGGACACTTTGGTTATGTTTAGTAAAATTGTTATATAAGCTTATAGCTGATATCTTGATATCTGATAAGTGATATCGTCTATCAGCTATAGACTATCAGTTATTGGCTATCATAGTTGATAGTTGGTAGCGGATCGCCTTCTCATAGCTGATAGTTAGCAGCAGCTATCAATTATTCAAATGGACACTTTGGCTTTAAAAGTAAATCGTATTGCCCTTCTTTTTGTAGGTTTCATTGTTCTTTTAGTAATTTATTTTACTACCCTCATTAAATTAGTCCCTTTCTAAAATTTATAATTGGTTTATAATTTAAAATTTATTTGCTACATATTAAAATAGTAATTGAAATTCAATAACTTAATTATTCATTATTAAAAATTTTAATGTAATAAAAATCTCATTTCTTTATATAAAAATATCTTTCAAAATTATTCTAAAATAAGCTATTTTAACCAATTTCTCTTTTAAAAAGTTATAACAAAAAACTATAATACTTTAAAAACCATTTTAAAAAACAAAATCATACAAATGTATTGAAATTTTTTAAGCAGTACCTTTTTTTATTTCTTTATCCCCACATTTCACCCAGCGCATATTGATCATCATTAAATAGTGTGAACATAAACTGCTTTTCTAAATATGCCGTTTGCACGACATAAGCTTTCGACTCATAAGTCATAGACGACAATATTGAATGTTTAAACAAGAAGAAAGAAAAGTTATTATTCTTATATAAAGAAATAAAAAAGAATGCATATAACTTTTTATTTCTTTAGATAAAAATTTGTTCATTTCAATGATGTGTTTAAGCAAGTGCAAACATTTTATCTCTACACTATTAGTATTATGTTGTTATTCAATACATGTTCTTGTTGTTGCCAAAGACAACACAACATCATCACAATTGATGATCAAAGACCATGAAACTCTAACCTCAAATAGTGGAAACTTCACCTTGGGATTCTTCACACCTCAAAATTCAACAAATAGATATGTGGGAATTTGGTGCAAAACTCGAGACTTTGTGGTATAGGTTGCTAATAGAAACCAACCATTGATCAATAATTCTTTTGGTGTTGTTACAATATCCAATGATGGCAATCTTGTACTATTGAATGGACAAAAAAATGTTCTTTGGTCACCAAGACTTTTTTTTATAAAAAAAGTTCAAATGAATTGGATTCTGAAGGCTCACCAGAGTCCGTGCATGTCTCAAGATTCATAGAGCACTGATAGATGTGATGTACTTACAAATTATTCATCAATTAAGTCTTTGTCCTGACGGTGAAAGTTGAAACTTCAGCATTTGTCAGATACATCAGCTCAATGACATGGTCAATCTGCAACCTCTATATGTGAGTTGGAAGACAGACTTCGTTACAGATGTGCTCACTGCTATTTCGAGAGTTCACAGAATAGTATTCATATTCAAGGATGCTCCTTCTTATAGAGTTACTGTCAACAATGGAGAGATCTTTGCTGTCTGAAACGTTCAGCAGAGTCCGTAGCACGTGTTTCCACAAAACATGTGATAGAAAGACACAAATATTCTTCATTCAAAAAGAATTAAAAAAATCAGAAATTTCGAATAGGATAATAAACTTACACACTTATAAGCAATGTAAGCACTCTTCTGCAGCATACGGTTTGTTGCGATTCAAAAGCGATTCCATACATTTTTTATCTGCCAAATGGTATTAAATAAAAAAACAATACTGAATGCTTCCACTTAGTATCAGGCAACAACCAAGGACATTACAGAAAACCTATGCCGGTATTTGGCGCTAAAAGTTCACAATGATGCTTAAGAGTCTTTAGTTCATGCGTAAAGATTTTAAAAGTAAAAATATGTTTATCGATCCTTTTAAGTTTTAGGTTAGTTTTCTAATAAATACAGTAGCGTTTTTTTTTTTCTTTTTCTTATTTTAATTGTAGTTTTTGATCAATCATGTATGAACATAATTTATTTTATTTTATTGAATATTTTGTTAAGTATTTGAAAATATATTTATTAATAATACTTATAATAATGATGCGATTTAATTATTTATTGAAAATAAAAACAATAAAGATATAAACTAGAATAAAATGATATAATTTAGGAAGATGCATAATTGAAATAGTCTTGATGATAACAACAACTTTTTTAACTCTACAACACAAATCGAAAACCTTCCCATTTACACTCTATCAAAAATGTATAAATTTAATAGCTACTGTAGGTTGAAAAAGAAGTGGAATATTGACTTCTAAATAGTGTGCAGAGAGAGGAAAGAAACATTGATGCATCACGATGAGAAGAAAGAACAAAAATCAGTTCTAATGAGAGAAAGAACAAAATCAGTTCTAATGAGAGAAAGAACAAAAATCAGTTCTAATGGTATATGGTGTTGTGCAAGAACTTTCTCTGACTTCGTTCTAAATTTTAGTAGGTTATCTCTACCTTTGAATTTACTTATTAAATATTTTTTACTTTATTTCTCTGATTCAATTTGATAAAATCTTGATTTGAAAACGAATGATTGTTGATACAAAAATTAACATTTGTAAATTATAATATTGATTTTATATTAAAGTTGTTTATTGTTGTTACTGATCCAAAAGACTATTTTTAGTAATGGCTTTATGACGATGGACATTTTGAAACATGATGTTTTATTATATTATTATTATTATTATTATTATTATTATATATTTTATTATTATTATTGATTATTATTATTATTATTATTATTATTATTATTATTATTATTGTATTATTAGAAATCATTTTATTTTGGTTTTAAACAGCAAAATTGTGATATAAAATTTTATTTTCGTAGAAGTGTTCTTGATTTTTCTTATGATATTAAAATAAAACCTAGTTTGATAGAGAAAATGTTTATCTATTGATAAAAATTAATTTTCATCCGGTAAAAGTCGTTATAAAAGACTAGATTGTTTTTTAATCAATAAAAGTAGTTGCTGACAACAACTAAATTTTTATTGGTTAAATTTTTATGTTATAATAGTTGAGGTTGAAGAAATTAGAAATTTTTTTGATGTTAAAAATAACAATGTTCATAAATAATAAATAGGTTAAAAAGTTGTTATAATTATTTTTTATAGAGTGTGTTGTATTTTATGAGACAATTGTGTGGAGTTGTGTGATTTATAAATTAAAATAATTTTATGATAGAATGGTTATTTGTTTGTAATAAATAAATGATTTTGTGTTGAAGTGTCGTTAATTTTATTGTTAAATTTTCGGAGTGAGCTAAGAAAGTCTTAGGGATCCTTGATGCTTGTTGTATTAGAATTTTGCGGTCCAAAAGAAATATTTGAAAATGACATTTTTCCTTTATTTTTATTTTATTGGATTTGCAATGAGACACTAAATATAAACTCAAATCTCTTTTTATTGTTACTCTGTTTGTGTGTTTGCTAATTTGAGAGAATTTATATATCTTTTAAAATATAAAAAAAATAGTGTCTTAAAACCTTAAGCCAAAATCAAACCTTGAATAGGAATTAAGGATAAAATGAGTTGTGACACTAAGTGAGTAGTAAATTAATTTGTGAAGATGTAACATTTTGGAGCAAAGACCGCTACGTAGGAACCTTAAATAACGACACTCATACGGTAAGAGCATCACTCCATTCATTTTCCTACGTGAATTATATGTGATATAAATGTATTGTGATATTGTGTATTGGTTCTGTTTGTGGTTTATCATTCAAAATAAATGTTATATGATATGTTGTTATAATGATTGTGTTTGACATGTTCAAATTGTGGAAAATAAACGTGATATGATATGTTGTAATAATGGTTGTGCTTGACATGTTGTAGTTATTCAAGGTGATGACTTTGTGTCTAAACCAGGTTGGTTTATGACAAGATTGAACGATTTTGAACGCTCTGGGTTGAGTGATCTATTTTGTTACTAACTAAGGTGACTATATTCATGCATGCATTGGTGGTCTGAACCTAGTTACGAGTATGAGACAACAGTCATTGCAAGGGAACATGATTTAGAAAAATACTCAGCGAGTACTGAACATAAAAATCTGAAGACATTTGTCCAATGGTGGGACAAGTCCAACAGGGGGACATTGTCCAATGGAATCCTGCATTGACATATGTCTAACAAATAGGATGGTGCATTTTTTCTTTGGTACTTTGTGATTTTTTAACTATTAAATGAAGTATATGATTATTTATATTTTTTTTATAACAACTATATGTGTATGTTTATTTGCTCTATGTTTGTTAGTTATTTGGAGATTACCTTACATTTGACAGGACGTCACATATAGTGTTACTTGAACGAATAATGTCACATTCAACCTGGTAGGAGAAATGTGAGGAAGTACAATAACATGCAGTTGGAGGCTCCGAGATACTTTTGTACTAGTGTTAGGCTTGTTGGGGTGAGTTTTTCACAAGCGTACAAAGTTATGACCAATTAGGACTTATTTTTGGGTAGTAAAACACCAAGTGTTTTGACTTTAGGAGTTTCTTTTGTTTAACGTATTAGCTTTATTTTGTAATTGCGAATACTCTGATTCATTATTTTTGAAATACAATTGAAAAATTTATTAATTGATTTTAAAGTAAATGAGAATTTAACCAATTTAACCAAATCATATTGCGCTTCTTCTTCTATTAAACCAATTGGTTTCTAACAGAAATATATCTTTTATAATTTTTACAAAACCAAACCATGTATTCATAATTTGGTTTGAATTCAACATTTAAGAGGTTGACCGTGAACCAAACCATGTATTTGATATATTTTTTTTAAAAATAATAGTATTTTGGTGTAATACATATATTTTTAAAGAAAAATATTTTATACGATTTTACATGTATATACGTGTGTCCAATTAATTTAATACTTTTATGTGCATTTGACTGATGTTAAGTATGCACAGTAGTTATATTCAATAATTTATAACTATTTCTATTTTTAGTTATTTTTAAAAAATAATTATCTTGAGATAGAATGATATTGTGTTTGATTTCGTTTATTTTTATATACTTGTTATGACATTGTGATATAATATTATATTTATTATGATTTAGTAATTAATATAAATATTAATGTTATATTTATTTATTTTATAATTTTTGTCTATTTTCTAATATGTTGGTATTATTATAATGTGAGTATTTTGAGAAATAAGTATAATTGTAGAGATTATTTTGAATGTGAGAGTTTCAATTATTAGCTTTGAAATATTAATAATATTTTATTAATAAAATTGGTGTTTTAAAAAATAAAATAAAATAAACTAGTAAAACTAAAATGAGACCAATGGGTTTAACCCATGTGTGAACCTTAATTGTTATTAAAACAACCAAACAAACAAACAAACAAACAAAAAAAGAAAGGGAGTTGGACGGCGCCGTAAAACCAAGAGAAACACAACACAACCTATAGTTTGACATCAAAGATCGATAATTGTTTCTGAAAAGTTTATCCTTTCTCGTCCAAATTTCAGTATATCGTTTTATTTATTTAGGTAGTCAAATAAACATACTTCCTCATATTTTTAACCATCCAAATTTCTCTCTAAAAATACTCGACTTCTCCGTTTATTAAAATTCCTTAGTTTGAACTGTTCTTCTTCACTGTAAGTCCAATTTGAGTGAAACCAATGCCAAAACGATCGTGTGAAAAATGGTTATTTTATCCACTGATTTGTTTTCTGATTTATGGTAATTTTCCTTGAACCGAATTTCGAATTTAGTTTTTAGAGTATCTTCTCATAATTTATTTTTAACTGTTTACCATAAACTGTCGAGTTAGATCGATTGAAGGACAAAGAGTCAATGAACAAGGTTGTTTTGCTCATGGAATCGTATTTGTGTATGAAAGCGTCGAAATAAGTAGAGGGGTGAGAGAGCGTTTGAATTCATGAGTATAATATATTGTGAGATGAACCGAAAACCGTACTTTCTCAACGATCATTCAGGGCTCGCTACGTAGTAGCCCCTTTGAGTAATAAGATTAATTAATATGCAAATGGAAATTGTGAGATTAAAATTTGGAATATAAATAATTATAAGGTCCGATTGATTTGTTAAATGCGTGGTATTTAATTTTTATTGTGATATTTGATTTAATTTTGCTAAATGTTGGGCATTTGATATTATTGTGATATTTGATTTAATTTCGTTAAATGTGTGGCATTTGATATTAATTGTGATATTTGATTTAATTTCTTTTAATGTGTGGTGTTTGATATTATTGTTGATAGTTGGTTGTTGAAGGGGTAAATTTTAATGCATATGTTTGATTAGATGAGTTTAAATGATGTTATAATAAATTGAATGTGTTGTGATTATTTTATGTAATGGATGTAATGTAAGATTAATATGGTGATGTGATAATTTGGTGATGAATATATGTGTTGTTGTATGATTGAGATAGCGGTTCTATAAATTTGTGATGGAGTTTATGTGATGATGATGATGATGTGTGATTAGTTATAGTGATGTTATAAATTGTGATGAGAATATTGTGATTTCAATTTGTGTTCAAGATGACGGTATTAATGGAGTATCATATACCAACGAGGGGAGAAAATAAATATTGTGAATTTGTGAAGTGGATATTATTTTGTCATCATATAGGTAGGCCTGACAAACCTAGTGATTCCGGGGAAGTACAACTGAATGAGCCTGATCGTGGCGGTCTGCTGTCGAGCCTTAAGGCAAGATTGTTAGACCTTGGAGGTATTCGGGTGGGAAATTCCTAGGGGCTTGGAGGTAGCACTTCAAATGTCGGGAGCTACCCCACGCACCCCACATTTACCTCAATTGTCACGTATATGTGTTTCGGGTTTAAGTTGAGGGGATCTATGAGGACATGGTCAATTTGAATTGTCCGTCCACCGGGATGGTGGCATAGTATCAAGTCTCTTAACCAAGTACTTCAGAGTTAGAATGGTACTACATTGTAAAGTAGAGTCTAAGCTCATGCATAGCATTTGCATTTTATTGTGCTTGTTTTGTTGTGATTAATATGTATCGTGTGTGGTGATAATTTTATCCTTAAAACGATTTGATGTTATAGTGAACTTTATTGATTTTTCCTTGAGTGATTTGCCATTTTAATGTGATATTTTCTTGATGGAATGTTTGTGTAATGATACAGTTCTATTATGATTGTTTGCGTGTTTTTTCTTACTTGTATTATATGTCATCATGATTTTGCAACTCATCTCCTTCGTTATTTGTGGTTTGAGCTGGATGGCCCTGCATTTGCGAAATCGCAGTTATTACACGTTAATGAATCTTGAAGTTCAAGTTTGGGAGGAACCACACTCTGATAGGTGATACCCGGAATAATGGTTAAATTGTATTTTACTTAATATAATTTGAAACGAAATTTTGTATGAAAATCTTAGAAGTACTAGTAGTTTTTTAAATTAAATCAAGTAATAATACTTAAATCAAGCTTATTGAGATTACACTATATTTAATGGAGAAAATAGGTTTAAAGTGTTCCTTTTGATTTTTGAGAAATGTGATACTATAAGTTAAAAGTTTTTATTTTCTTTGGAAACATATTTCTATTTATCTGCTGCCAATTTTTATAGAATATAAATAAATTATTATATATATTATTTTGGGGTTTAGGGTGTCACAAATTGCTCAACCAAAAAAGTACTAAAAGAAGATCTTTAACATATTGAACATAAAGTTTACCTTCTTTTACCTCTAAAACTGCCACCTATATGCAGAAAATGAAATTCATTTTCCCAATGTCAAATTATCGTGTTGAAACTAATTGTATGAAACGTTTTTGTTTCAAAGCATTGTTTTGGTTGGTTGAATATTATGTATTGTTGTTGAGCATTGTTTAAAAAAAAAGTTAATATTTATCACTATAATATGAAGAAAAAAAAATTATTCATACTCAAAAAATACGAGATAAAATAATGTCACTATAAATTATAAAAAGTACAGATTAATATTTGTCAATGATATATAAAAAACTTAATATGTAAAAAGGCGAAAATATGTAAACTTAATATTTGTCACAGATACATAAAAAAGAACGAAAAATATTTGTCGCATATAAATATAAAACATGTGGCAATATTTATCACTTATAAATATATATAAACAATTGACAAATATTTTTTTAATGATAAATATTAAATCGTGAGATAAATGTATATATATTCACGCATAAAAGCACGAGATAAATTATTTGGGGTCACTGATACATAAAAAAACACAAGATAAATATTAAAAAACATAAAATATGTATTTGACATTATAAATATTTTTTAAAAATATTCAAGAAATATTTATTATTAATAATTAAAATATAATATTTATTCAATAATAAATATATAAAAAATACTGACAACACTTATTATTGATATCATAAATGAGATTGTTTTGTTCAGAAATGAGATTGTTTTTTGAAGTTTGATACAACAAAAATTGTTCATTTAGCGTATGTGGCATTTGGTTCTTCATATTTTCTATCCAAATATTAATTTTTATATACTATAAATTTATTTAACATGAAAATGTGGTTGTCATGAGTTGGTTGTATTTTGTATTTTAATTTACCTATATGTTTTAGTATCAAAATATACATGCTAATAAATTTAAGATAAATTTAATGTGATATCAAATATACACCCGTTGTTAGTTCTCGATTCTTAATGCTACTTTAACATACAAATAAGAAAGCTACAATTTCATACTTTTGATAGACTTGTATTTTCAAACTTACATGTACTTTTATTAGATTAATTATTCAATTAATAAATTTTAAATCCTAAGTTATTATGCGGTAAATGAAGTAGTTCAGCATTAAGAATCTTAAAAATATGTCGTTCATAATCATACGTAGATATGTTATAATTCGTAATATATGGATTTTGATTATCTCTTGAAATCTAATATTGGATATCCAAAAATTTACATGTCTCCATTCTCTCATCTGAATCCTAAAGTATGTAAAATTATGTCGTCATAATCATCTCTAATTACTTAAATATATTATATGTATCTATAATTTTTTGTTCCATCTTAGATTTCTTATAAAAAAGTTTGAAAGCTCCGAAACAAACATCCATACAATTTAAATACGACTATTCTTGAAAGTGACATTTAACATAACACATACATCAAATTTGTGTCTACCGGTTATTTTTTGTTAGTTTGTTTTTTATGTGAAAGCTCCACATTTATTTGGCTATAGAGACACAAACCAAGCCTTGAATGGTAATGAAGCCCAAAAATCTCAAATCGAAAAAATATTTCTACTGGCTTTTTAAATTGTTTTAGAGTTTTCCTTAATACAACTTTTATGGCGATCAATTAAAGAATATAATACATATCACCTGCTTATTGTTATCAGTTGCTTCTTGCAAATTTTATTTACGCCACACACCCATATGATTTTCATCTCAATTTCCAAATTGGTGGATGGTTACCGAAATGATATCGGGGGGCTTATATTGTTGTTGTTGAGCGACCATAATTTATGAATTGAAATCAATAGAAAGATTTTTGTTTGTCTTCTGAATTTTTTATTAAATTAAAAAAAAAAAACGAGTACAAATCATCGCATTTTCTATACTGTGAAAATCCTACATTATTTTTTAAACAATAAATTCTCAATATTTGAATCGATTAAAAAAATCTTTGTAAATTCTTTTCTTATAATAGTAATAATTATTATAATTATTCTATAAATGTTATAAATGAACAAATTACTTTGGGCTCAATTTTATTAAGTTTATACCAAATGTCATAGACATAATTGTAATGATAAATTATATGTTGTCTTGTTGTTAATTAAACGCTCACTTGTTAAATAAAATTAAAGATAATTTCTCGAGCAATACTTAAGGAATTTAAAGTTGTATCATTCTTACCATGTAGTTATTATATATCATTGATGTTAATTTTATGATTTTACTATAGTTTTTTCTTGTCTTATAATGGTTTATTCATGGTTTAAAAACCATTTAGGGTGACAATGTAAAAACCATGTAAGGATGAAAGTCACATGATCAAGATTCATCGTAACTTAATTATTCATCCTTTTGTATTTATTGTGTAGTTGAATATAAGGAGAAATTTATTTTTTGATTTAGGTTATCTTCTTCTTCCTCCATTAAGAGGGGTGGGTTTAAGTTCATTTTTAGTCTATAATCACCCTCCAAATAATTTTTTTTCCTTTATTTTCCTAATTAGGTGGTGTTTCACACAATTTTTAGTTTTATTTAGTTTTTATGTTCTTGTGATTTGTCATCTGAATGTGACGCTTTTTGATTTTTTTGTCCTGATGCATGTGTTTTTCATGTTTTAGTATAATTTCGTTATGGTTTAGATTTCTATAGTAGATTTGATCAATTATATATTCCATCAAATTAATTTTGGTGTGTCAACGTTAATATATTTGAAAACATTGGTATTCCGAACGCCTTTAGTTTTTGTCATATTTGTAGGCATTTTCTGTTATTTTATACTATGTAGTCATTTCACTATTAACTTGAGTGTTTGCGAGTTTATTGACAAATTCATCTAATTTATTTTAGCAAATTTATATTTATCGCATCGACGTATTCTTAATAGAATCAATAAATATCATTTCTTTTTGTAATATAATAATAATAATATATAATAATAATATAATAAAATAATAATAATAATAATAATAATAATAATAATAATAATAATAATATAATAATAATAATATAATAAATACATGTATACATACATACATACAATTATACATAGTTAACACTTTATCATTTTAAGAGTTCTTTTATGAATAAATAAAAAATTATTTCATTCACTTTTATATATGAATTATAAAACTATATATATCATGCCAATTTAAAATTCGTTCATGTATGTTTCATTCTTATTTGAATACGATTATGGTGGAAAATATATATATA